>LOND01000305.1:41248-63598 GCA_014220965.1 Paragonimus kellicotti
TGAATGGTACTCTGGATGGGACATTTGGAGGTTCTAAAGATTCTGGAGTGGGCCTTCTCCGACCGATATTGAGTATGAGGACGACATTGCTTCATTTAGGTTTTCCCTAGTGAACATGCATGCCATGTTGGACGGATTTACTGATACGCGTGGTTTGTGGCATCCACGTTGCACTTCCAAACTGCAAGGAGTTTTTGCAAGATTGGGTTGACATTGACCACAGGCGGACCGCTAGGAACCGTCGCTCGTTCAATCTCCTTGCGTAGTATCACTTCATCAGCTTGTTATGTTTCTGATGTGGTGTCCACGAGGATAGCGAAGACTTGTGGTGCACAGTCTACGCTGGTTGGGTCACGCGTCGCGTGTGCTTGTAACGCACCTGCCTCGCCGCACAATGTTCACTGTCGCCGCCGATGCAACCACAAGATGGCCAGACGTCGACGTACTCACGGACTGTAAAAGGTCTGATGTCCCGGCTGTGAACAGGTGGTAGATGCTGACTGACAAGTTGGGAGTTTGCGATTGTCTACGTCGCTGGTTGGAAAAGCTTCCAGACGTGACAGTACGTCGGGAATAATGACGAGTTTGCATCCATTAATCCCTGCTGTTTTCCCTAAATTATCACGACACATTATTTATTACTCTACTGCTTCTTGGATTACTTTCAACACCAACGGTAGCCCAAGCCATAGTACCTATAGGTACTGCTCAAAACTGAAAATACTGCTATCGATGCCAATATGCATGACCTAAGTGATAAATTGAAGGTTACTGTTGGAAGAGAATAGTGTAATCACAACTCAGCTGTACTCGAGTCTCATGTAAGTAGCATGCCAGGACTCTGCATGAAGGTTGCAATGAAAAAATTGTTTGAATTCCCCCTGTTTGCGTCTGATGGAAAAGCTATCCATGGCGGTCTTGTGGTTTTGACGCGGCTGTTTATTTTTCTCCAAAAATACTTCAAGTTTACGTGCGTTCCCAATAAATCTGTGATATGATCTGTACTGGTCACCAGAAAATGACGCACCACGTTTAAAAAACTTCTCTTCACTTTTGGGTGGTCTTATATATATATATATATATATATTCGTTTATCCGAATACGATAGCAGAAGGGTTGTGTTCACTTTGTCTCAAAATAATTCCCCCGCATTTCCTCGGTAGTTATATACTTTCGTTTATCCGAATACGATAGCAGACGGGTTGTGTTCACTTTGTCTCAAAATAATTCCCCCGCATTTCCTCGGTAGTTATATACTTTTGAACGGAATGGGCATCTTCTCGACGTTTCTCACCTTTAATAAGGCTGTGTTCTGCATTAGTCTTCACATTTTGTTGAAGAAATATCGATCACAGCTTTCACATTCCCACAGACTTTACAGCAATCCCTTTTTGAATAAAAGCACTGTTCTCGAGTTTCGCTCAATTGCACAGTGGTCAACACGGTTGCCGCATGAAATTGTGACCCGAATTCAAATTCCAGCCGTGGTAAGAATATGCGCTACTGACGAGCTCTAACAATAGTTAAACTTGGTGTATAGTCTGTTAGGATGTGAACGGTGTTTAGTTTTCTTTAATCGAAATCCATTACTTATCTGTGAAGTCTACGCTGTTCTTTCGGATTTTATGATGTTCATTCACTCTGAGTAATAAGTTACTGTGAGTCACAAATTCCAAGCTGGTACAAGACAGTTTCCCGTCTGACTGGGATTTCGTGACTCCACAGTACTTTGTTTATCATGCTGTCATTGATACTGATCCACTGACAATGCGAACGAAAATTGTTACGTGAGCAGTCATGCACAGTCTGTTGAGACTGGCCAACAGTCAACTATATACTCACTGAAGTATCATCACAAACCGTAAGCGCACACATTTGAACTGGCTGAATTCGTATTCATGAGGTTTCAACACATGTTCTTCAGCTTTTGCATTGTCTGATGCTTTCGGCGCCCATTATTCAATCGATTCATATACATAACGTCTGACTTACGATAGTGCATGTGTAATGCCAGGCTTAATCTGGCTACCAGTTGAAAACGACAATGGTACTTTTATCAGTGGCTCAACAAGAAAATGATGGAAGCACAGCTATCCTTACTTTATTTGTTCGAGCTCACGAATTTTGGGCTTCTGTCGACGAAAACTCGTTACCATTCTGGGCTAAGTGAAGTAAATAACTAGACGGCCCACTCACAAATTACTTTCAGGCCAAATTATTATTGTCGGTATGCATTGTCTCATGGTTCAGTCAGGTTTTATCGTGTTTCGGTTTGCCACTGCTGTACATCGATGGTCGGTGTCACTGTGATTACGTGCCGCTCATTCAACCCTTACTTTAGAACTTGAGATGGCTCTGTAGAGATTATATCGATTGAACGCCATTAGTATTTATCCCAGTCTGAGCTCAAAACGCTGAATAAGTGCTACTGATGCAATCACTCGGCCGCATGTTCCCTTACTGGTTACCTCGACTGACCCTGTCTGGATGAGGGGGTAAATATGAAAGGTCATCCAGCCAACATGTCACTCAATGTGTCACATGACAGCAGAAGTCCCATTGTGTGAAAGCTGAAATCGTAATGTCTATAAAAACCGCTCACATAAAGATGCAGTCGACCGGTTAGTCTCGTGATTGTTAGAATGAATGTAAACTAAACAGTCTACCTTTGTTCTTCCCAGTTGCCGCTATTTTTGTGAAACTGATGGTATGGTGACTTTGTTATACCTATGGAAACATTGTTTCTCAGTCTGGAGTCTTCTCTACTACAGGCTTTTATCCTGTTTGTGTCGCTTTCGGTTAAATTATCTTAAATCCGACAAAATTTCTGAGATTAAAAAGATGATGTGTTTCCTCTTGGACTGCGGATACGCATAAGGTCACTGATCAAGAATTTTGCAGCTTTCGTATGTAATGACTGGAATGGATGAAGCGTTGAGTTGTCACAGTACGATTAAAACACATTTACTGATCAAGATCGTGATATCCACCTGTTCTAGTTAACCGTTATAAAACCGTATGGTAGACAAGCTCGTTCTCAGTTATTACCCATCAGGCTGAATACACCGCATTTTCATGACCAATACAAAGACAGAAATACAATGAATTTTCTGCCTGATGTAACAATTTGGAAACATTTTTACATCACAGTTTCGCAAAGGATTCGTTAAAGCAGGTAAACAGAGAGCGGATGGATTGATGGAGTCAGTCCTGTCAATTTCAATCGAAATGCTAATTGGACAACGTGTCTTGACAGGTTTACAGAGTGTGGGGTTGGCTAGGCCAGTTCCAAAACCTGAACACAATGTTTTTGGGCATACACGCGGTGGTTTCATCCGTTGACAGAATCCCAGTTGTCACTGATCTCGACTGGATCATTATAGTTTGGTGATTTGAACTCAACACCCGCATCACATTGACCGGAGCGTTGGAGTTCACTAGGTACGATAGTACGGTTGATCCAGGTAATAAGCGAGCTTTAGTCCGGTCTCAAAACAACTCTTGACGATAGAATGTTTTATAGCAATAGAAACTTTGGGGATGAGAAATAAACTTTTTACTTTACAAGCATCCTTAGCTTAATAATAACAAGATGAATATAATATTAAGCCATAGGATCAGGTTGAAAAAGACGAGCCACCTCAGATAAAGTAATACCAAAATCCTTGCGCAATTTGAAACGGAACTGAATTATTGGCTTATCTACATTCAAACTAATCCGATTCTCCGGCACAACGATTCCCAGGCTTTACGGTTCACCCAAATTCATTAAACTGGGGGTGACGCTCAAGTGAATACTTGAGATACGGAACTCACCATATCATTCACCGATCGTAGATTCTAGATCCGGTTGGGCGGTATCTGGTTGAACATCCCACACGATTCCTTTGATCCTGTGTATGTAATTAGTAAAGTGATGTATTCTTCTGGTGCTTCAATCTTATTTACCTACGTTTATCCAAGGGAAACCGTGGACTGCCTGTTGGATATATCAAAGTTTTGTCTGGTATGTTTAACATTCTGTGTTTGATGTAATGCCGGTTCTTGAATTCATCGAACTATGTATAGTTTATCTGTTGGAAATCGGTCCTGATTTTTATATTCCCTTACGTTTTGTTACATACGGTGTACAATTCTGATTATTATTATTTTTTACCATGACTACACGCACAAGATATCACTCGTAGTTTCATCTTAGTTGTAATTGACGTTGTGTATGTGTTGAAGGTTTCCTCACTTTGTTTGACAAGCTTTCACTTTCATCAAGCCAGTTGTTTCACTGAGCTCATTTCTGGTTGATTGGGAACAACTTGTGAGGTTATTTCTCGGTTGTTTCATTTTGAAGACTTTTTGCTGTATGGTTTTAGCATCTAGTTACTCCATATTCAAGATGAGAGGAGTTGCATTATAATTTTTTCACCAGTACCTTACAAATACCGAGCATTTCGACCATCCTTTCTAAGACATTCTTGGATTTGGAAGACAACCCTTTTAACTTGACCCCCTGAATCTGTTATTGGACTTCTGGGCTACGGGTTATCGGCTAATCCTGAATCGTCAAGAACGGTTTAACACTGCTTCTGCGACTGTACCTAAAACAGTGATGGGGAAACTTAGATTACATTAATCAGACCTAAATCGTTGCTTTTTCTGTGCACGCACAACGCGTAATTTTATTTCGATTAGGAAATTTATCTACAAAATGATAATGACGTAATGCGATCCTCGTAGTGGTCGCTGTTTTAAGCATTTTCACAGCGAAACTGAGATGCGAACACCTGTGATCAAACGTTAGCCAAATAAATTTATATGAGGTTCGTTGACAGCATTCTGTGCTTACTTGAATAGTAGTCAGTTAGACCGCCCAGTAAAGTTTGGGGACTGAAATTGAACCTTCTGGATGTACGCATACGCCGCCCTACCGATCGTTCGATTCGGCACACGTTGTACAGGAAGTATGATTGGAACGGTCAGTACATTTATTTTAGTGGTTTAAACCAGTAAAAGTTTACAGCCGCCATGTCAAGAACTTCTGGCCTACAAGTAAGAGGCGCTATTAAACTATGTGATCCCGCTCATTCAACATCCATTCCAGCATCCAGAGTTTTACGAATGTCACTTTCGACTCATATCATGATTGATCAAGACTTATTGGCTTGATCTACTGTTCATCACCAATTTTCAACTGTTATCAGGTTTCACGCAGACTGAGTCCAGAAACCTATGTCGGATCTTCGTGAGTTATATGTTACTTCAAGATTATCTGCAACCAAGATGTGGTGATTCGACTCCACAAACATAAGATGCTATGCAGTCGTCATATTGACTGAAGTGGGACACGAACACTGAAATAGCACGGCTTGACGGACATCTCAGGAGGAAAATTACACAGAAACCTGAGCGATTTGATGTAGGTTTGCTGAGGAAGCACGATGTTTTAATCTATATCAGGTTTATGTATACCAATACCGTATTCATCCTCATCATAATGGAAGAGTTTTGAATGGAATATGGGTCAATAAGACCGTCCTTATTTGAAGTTAAAATACTAGTTAAGACATGATTAATGAGTTGCAAATTAATTTTCTTCCTGGTCGTTTTGACCGCGGAGTCATGATATTTGGATTAATAAGTCAAGTATATAGTGCCCCTACTTGAACCTTCGTAAAGAACTAAGCGGACTGCACACTCTTGACCAAGGAATTATAGGTGCGTTAGTCTGATGTCCCAGTGTATCCGTCATCGGATGATCATTCACTTATTGAAGTCATTCGCGAGGCGTGTTTTGATCAGGCAAACTAATCAACCCAGATACAACCGCACATTTCGGCGCGAAATAGTTGACGGCAATAAGGATGGCATCAGGAAACGCCTTTCATTCCGAAAAAAACGAAACTCGTGCAATGGGTCCTCCATACCCCGTAACCAAATAACAACACCTTTGTGGGCAGCTAAACGTCAGTACCAACCAGATTTGACCAACAAGTTTTTTTCAATTTAGCACAGTTCTACAAAACCGGATTTCCCGTTACCAAACACCCTCCAGCAATCCCCCACCTGTGACCCAGGTGGTTTGGCCGTTTCACGTAGAGCTGTCAGTATTCTCCGCAGCCGGTTCTTGAGTGTGTTCGTTACTATCTCCAGAGCTCAGTACGTGCATCTGGTGCCTGCATTACAGATATTTTGACACCAGTCACGTTCACATCATTGTGTTCCAAAAACTATCAATGCTTTGTCCTGATTTCATCTCTCCAATTCTCGACCAAATTGCTCATCCACGCTTTAAACATGTTAATGTACTCACTCACGTGCTGGTGTACAACAGACTACATTGGACGACGAGGCAATAGTTCAGAAGAATAAAGGAGCACCATCTCTCCAAGTTGTGAACTGGTGGAAGAAAATGGCTGATGAACGCGGTTGTTGCCGATCGGGCAGAAACGAACCCACAGTTAACCGTTAAATGTCGGCAAAGTTCAAGTACAATGCTCCGATCATCCAACCACGATCAATCTGACAGCGGCCTAAGCGATTACGATTGGATAGCGTAATCCAAGAATGTGCGCAAGAAGTTAGTTCGTGTTTTCAGTCCCCCATACTCAGTGATCAATTTATCTTAACGATCTATCCACCAATCACATGTGACATAAAATGCTGGTGATACATCGAATCACAAATTATGGTGTAGACTCTGAGACTATATTGGGAATACGTATGTACTATTTCAGTCTACAATGTGTATTGACGTGATGATGAAATCTCGAAAACATGCTTGCTACTTGTCTTGCTGATGAAATTAGGGAACTAATAAGACCATTGCGTTATTCGTCGATTTATCTGTTTCTTCTAAGCCGTCCAACACAGATTCAAAAGTACATCAGTCCTCTGGGTTTCTTCCGATCTGTAAAGTTCCTCTGATTTCTGTTAATGTTATAATGTATTTGACATATAGAACAGTAGGACTATGCATGGAAGATACTTTTGCTGGTGAGTTGGCATTCATACGTACGAGATACATACAAATTAGGCACCCGAAGGCGTCATAGACAGAGTTGTGTAAGCTCAAAGCTAGACAGGTGAAGCGCAGATAGCGAAAATGAAAGTTGTGTATATCAGTTCATTCTTTAAGAATGATATTTTTCATCTGAATCTCTCACGTGTGGGCTCTCACTGTCATTAGGTCTTGAAATTCTACCCGAATGCGAAAAATCTTACCTCCGACTAAATTCATATAACCAATAAACTCGGTATGGCCGAACACGTCAAGCGATCTACCAACTGAACTACGCAGCCACGCCGAGAGATTGGAAATTTTGCGTTCGGATTAATTCCTATACCCGTCCCTCCGTTTCGTATAGAATCCACCAAATGATCCATGGGTGCAGTGCCTCGGTGAATTTCTCGAGCAGTTCACGCTTAACTCCATGAATCACGTCTAGACCGCCCCGAATTCTAAAATGCTTCAAAGGAATGATAAGACTGTACACTTTTGTAAACGCTACCTTCAACTACGACCGTTCTATTCTATACTAACGTCGAATAAACATGGAAAGGGGGAGTGTTTTTATTCTGTTCACTTATTTCAGCTTATACAAATACACGGTTCCCAATTCTTTAAGCTTCTTGGCTCTGTTTTTCGCGGTGTAGTTTGCATCGTTGCCTTATCTTAGTGAATAAGTTACGTACAGCTGTTAACATGTATTTGAGTGCCTCTTCAGAAAAATATCGAATGTGAAATTGTATTTGTTTAACAATTCGAATGAAACGAATAATGTTGGATTTGCTAGATGAAACATTACATATTTCGGCTGAAAATGTTGAAACGTTTTAGGCTTAGGCGCTGCTGAAACGATATTCCAACAAGAAGGACACCACTGCTTTTCATGATGAATCAATAATGAAGGAGGATCAAAACAATAGTCTCAACTTAAGTGTTGTTACAAATTAGTCATTTGTTTATCCAAGCTAAACGAACAAGGCGAACATGGAAAGAAAGAACTCATTTCACACAAGTTGCCCTCTGTGGTCAAAAGGTAAAAACTGAAAAAGAGACATTTAGTTCCAGCTTAACCTGAAACCGATAGTAATAACCAGTGTCTAGCCCGAGCTGGAAAGCAAAAATACAGATAATCTACACGGGAGTCGGTATCTCGAAAACCGAACACATTTATTAGAGGTCGGTCTCGCTCAGTTCAAACAGTCGATATTTTTAGATCACAAACAAAATTAATCACACACGTAAATAACATATTATTCCGAAATTCAGAAAACTGGTCATGTGCATGACAATGCACATTTAAGTAAACTGACGGCTCATTTTCATAGCGAACAAATGATAGCAAGCACAAAACGCATACAGAAAAATAGTGGTTAGCCTCGCGACACGAGAGAATGAAATTATTTTGGGAACCAGTACAAAGAAGAGATGTTCGGACCAATCAACCGATTAGACAAGTGAGAATAAGCGTGAAATGAACTAGAAAATGACCTATATCGATTTAAACAAGGATCGGTAATCATGGTAAAGTACTCAGTTTTTTGATTAGGTGGGGAAAAATTACTGTAAATTACCAAGTCCACAGTGAATCCGAAGTTTTTATTAACTAGCTACATAGAAATCACTGGAACCGATTACGAGAAACCTTTCGCGATTTTGTCATGGCCCAACGGTAAAAATTGTTGCAACCTGCTGTACAAAATCGCAATGCCGATAAAACCGTGTTACCCTGACATGTAGCTGAACGTTTGCATAATGTGTAACGAGGTTTTGAAACTGCTAGATTTGTGGGTGAAGAACGCGCGCGACGCAAAGTATTTAATCGGGAAACCGACAAGCGTGATATGTGCTTCAACAACATTTCGGGCCGAAACGTACATTTACACATGTTGATACTCCGTCGACCACATAGTTACCAGCAGCAAGTTCGTATATTTTAAACTCCAATCCCTACCGAGGTACACTTTAGTGTTTCTTCTTGTTTATTCCCATGATTACTTTAATGTTATATTACGTGCCTCTGCCCTTCAACTCACGAGTCGTGTAGTGTGTTCGTTCATCCTCACCGCATGCCTCACCATGCAATATTGTTTCAGATGCAACGAAATCCACTCATCCCCGTTCCGTCATACCGGTATCAGTGATATTGATGCACTTAATGCACATACTCATCTGATCGGAAGATCATGCGTTTTTATTGCTGGCTTCCGTAATCCCGATGTTGATATTATCTGTTTTTAACTAGATGGGCTTGGTCGCGTTGTTTCACTACTACATACGCCTACTTCCAACTTGCTCGCAACTTCTCAGAACCGGGTTTCGTTACATCCTGACTCTGAACCAGTTTCGACCACAGTGCATCAACCAGTTAACTTTGCCGATGATTCCTCCTTCACAGCTTCCTGTGCAATTGTCAACTCATGCACACTTACGTCGTGTTCTCTCTACATGCCATTCCCCCCTCCCATTGAAAGGCGCGCATTAGTCCAGACGGGGATTTCTTCGTTGGGCCCTGAGAGGTCAGCCGTGAAAGTCGATGGTTACATCCCTTTCCTGCTTTTTCCTCTCGCCCCCAACTACTGTTTGATCTTTTTATTGTATTTGAATGATAAGGTGTTGTGCGAACTTTCCTGCTTTCTTAATGCTCCAAACAGTTCGGAAACTCCTAACTTTCTAAGCAGGGGCCTTGGTTGACCATTACGCTTCGTCGTATTCCGTGACCTGCGAAGATGTGCTTAATCACAGCCCTGTTTATAGTGCTTGCACGCTGATTGGGTATAACAGCACTCTCGATCTGTCTTGTGAAATGCTTCCTCGTTACTTCGATGTACTGGTTTCCATGAGTGGTTAACGGGAATGGTTTATCGCGTTAACTGACCATAATTCCCAACTATCGCTGACTGGGATTGACTGAGTGAGGTAATGGTTTAAGCATCCGCTGCCGGTCACGAGCTGACATTATTATTCTACCATTGCGTAATTGTTGGCATCATCTTTCATTAAAGGCAGTTGTGTCCTTTTTCTTTAGCACTTTGTGAAGTCCGTGACATTTTGTATCAGCTGGTTGATGACATGCCTTCACAAGTGTCTGTTAGGAGGCGCCTCTTTTAACGAGGCTGTCAGGACACATCATGCCAAATCGACTGATTGACCCACTTCGGATCCTGTGCTCGTGGGTGGTGGTATGGTTCCGCTCGGCCAATCAGACTTCAGCCGTGCGCTCAAGCGTCTGTACGCTGTCTGAACTGTTTTCTCGCGTTTGCTTTCTGATGCCCTTTGTAACGTGATTTGTTCTAACGCCCTGACTGCCATATATGACCGTTTCATCTGATTCGCTCTGCATATGACTGCCCTATATCTGTTCTTCTCGTTGAGTGTGCTCTGCTTCTTGTCGGCCATGTATGGCAATCGTTTCGCCCCATATATATAGAGCTTCTGTAGCCTACTTCTGATTCGGTTTTCCAATAAACGGCGTTACCATGTCTTTTATCCTTCGAAATTTTGGATCGAATAGTTGAGCGCGCAATAAAAGGGACGATCAAATAGTGTCTATTCAAACTTCACCGATACCAACGATGCACTTATTCGGTTCCGCAGTGGACGCATAAATATGCCAGTGCCGTTCAAACTCAAATCTGTATGGTGCGTTTCGGATGCTTTCACTTTTTGTGTGGAATTTGTCCCACCAAATGTTGTTCAGTCATTTTCTTGATTTCCATATCTGTCCTTCGCGCTGCTGGTGGCTTACTAGGATCGCACTCCAACTCCGTTTTGTTGATTCCGACATCCTTGTAGACCTCATCTGAATGTTGCCTTGAGGATATTAAATCAAGAACGTAGTTACCTTTTCCAAACACATGACGAATTGTAATTTCGTACTTCTGCAGATTCGAGGCCTAGCACTTGAGCTACTCTCGGGTGTCGTTCCTTGAGTTAATTCATCCTATGGGCTTGTGATTGGTCTGAATACGAAAACGTCGACCCAGCAAATGTGGTTTTTATTTTTTCAAAGTTTACATTATCAACAAACATTCCTTCTCTTTTGCCGACTTCTTAATTTGGCCGGTATTAAAACCCGACTGGCATATTCAACGCCTCCTCTCTGTTTCAATAAGGCCCCAATCCTCACGTCACTTGCATATGTTGCATCAATTAAGATTTTTTCAGACACTAGCAACTTGAGGGTTGGTTATCCCTCAAATTTCAGCCGTCACATTTTGGAAACAACTGGAGTGGCTCTTTCTGATCAATGTAACCGCCGATTTTTTTTCAATACTGTGTATACATTTCCCGTGGGGTCATTGGGATTTTTATGAATTCCCTGCAGAAGTCAACGCGATCAAAAAACTATCGCAGCGTCCTATTTGACACCGAAATAGCTTCAATCGTCATCAAAATTTTAGGACGTGGTTGCACCTTACCTCGACCGACAGTGTGGTCGAGTGGTACCACTGTTTGTTTCGCCAGGGTTTCAATCTTGAACGTGTTGATCCCTGGCCGGCTTGTTGTTTGATCTTCCGCAATGCACCTAAACATACGATCGTGTGTTCTGTCTCATTTGTTAGGTAGTCTGTCCGGAACCCTGAGTGTCCACCGCCTGGATGTAAAAGGAGCATCCGACAGTCCAAACGGCGTACGTTTGACCCGTTACTGTACTACTCCTGACAATTAAAGCTGTTTTATATCGATCCGATTCCAGTGGAAACTGCCAATATCCAAGCCACAATGTGAATATTCCGGCGTTCTGTAGTCCGTCAAAGATTTCTGACACCATTGGGATGGTCACGACTTTACTGACTAGAATCTTGTTGGATTGCTCAAAATCGACACAAAGTTGAAATTTCCCATTAGGCTTCTTCACCAGAAAGACAGGGAAACTGGATGGGCTATCCGAATTCTCGTCAATTTTTCCTTTCAGCGTGTCTCCCATTTGCCGTTCGATATCATGTTGCACGTATACTGAAGTGCCTGAGAGAACGAACGGTGGAATTCGCCTAGGCTCGCTGGGGACTTCTTGTTCAATCTAGTCACAATAGCCTTAGGAGTCCTAGTCCATAGTGAATAGTCATTAGAGTTTGAGTAGTTAGCCGCATTTCGTCATACGTTGGAATCGACAAAGTTACGTTCACTTCAATTTGTCCAAGCTGTGGTTTTGTTTTATCATTAGTGGAACCACCCCATATTTTCTAACAAGCTTATCGTATTTCGAATAAATCGTGTCTTCGGCATGGTTGTGAGAATCTGCTTCCACTATAGTCTGACGTGCATCGGGAGGAATGACGAAATGTTGCTTGATTGCACTACCATCGATTCCGACAATATTCTACCGCGTCATTAAGTTTACGGATGAATCCACTCGCCGTTTGAATGTCCAATGAAAACGGCCGGACAATCTTCCCTGGTCTTGGTCACATCAATGACATCGACGTCTCTGTGTCAGTCAAGCCGTATTCGCAAGTCGCATCGATTTTTACCTGCATTGCTCTTTTGTACATCACACGTATTTACGAGTATCCTCCCCAAACCATCAGTGATTTGCGAAATGTTCATCTGTTTACCGATATGCATACTGTCCGCCAGTGTCCAAATCTCCCACATCTGTAGCATATGCTGTTGAAATTTTCCTCCGCCCTGCTCCCATTCAAAGCCACCACTTCCCGGATAAATTTATCAATTGTAATTCGAAGTTCGTTCACTTCGGTTGGCCGGTTTGCTTTGGCCTCGTTCACCATCCAGGAGTTTTCAGCCAGCAAGGAACAGGCCACGTCAGCCAATCGTTTCAAAATCAGCGGACGGGCGACAAGAGCAATCTTGAACTGTTCCCAAGTCGCTGGTGGTATTCCATTCAACAAATGATGGGTAATGGTGCGTCACCTCGAATCGGCAACGAGTCATCCGATATCTCTTGATGAGTCAAACCAATGTTCGTTACGTCTTCGTTAGCTACCGTACAGCATCACACCAATCTGAGAAGCCAAACTAATTACACGTCCGTACGTGTTGTCTCTTGGAAACTCAGCGGTGCTTTGAAATATACAAATTCTGTGAGCGGTTTAAACCAAGTAAACCTGAAAGACAACAGCTCAGTCCACACAAACTCTCATCTGTTTCAAATGGGTGACTAACGCTAAAGCAAAACTAACAGTTTTCAAGCGAATGAGGTGATTGTTGACAATTCTGTTTGTGAATCATAACCGCAACCCTGGGGTAGCAAGCTTTTTTCGTGTTGGTTCTGTCACCATTTCGTGTGTGACATGTAAAATGAATTTGATTACGTTTAGAATTTTATTGACCTCGCGAATAAACTATCAATGAGTTCAATGACAATGCGTGTCATTTGGAATTTTCCTGTATGATGTGTTAGAAATTGAAATGAGCTGTTATTGTTGACCAGTCACCCTCATGCTATTTATCGATTCGCCGATTTCTGCGTATTTTGCTGGCTGAATGTTATTTTAAATGTAGATAAGCCTTGTTGACATATTCATGCGAACCAGTGTTAGTTACGAAAGGCTTACAATGTAACAGTTTACCTGTATTCCCATAAATTACACATAAAACTTAGGTGAGACCAAATTACGAACAACCTGGGTTCCGGGTAGATTCGAGCCGACAACAGATACAAATGTGAAATTTCCGAACTCCTGGCGTGGCTTCGTAGCTCAGCTGGTAGAGCGCTTGCCGCGTTCAGGCATGGTGTTTCTGTCGCTGGTTCGAATCCAGCCGAAGCCCTGACTTTTCACAATTGGGTCTAACTTAAATTATGAAATCCCCACACTACTTACATTGAATACTCATAAAGCTCTAAAGTCAACATTATGTAAAATTTTGGTCAGACACGCATACATTCATCTGTCGCAAACCTATTGGGGGGGATTCAAACACAACAGGTCTTGAAAGAAACGGACAACGCGCGGAATCGATTTTCATTGTGGACGATATTCACAACTAAACTCTCAGTAAGTGCGAATTAAAGGAGATAATTTTTGAGAGCATATGACTGGTTAACCAACAGTAATTTGCAATATTTCAGAAGTTTTGGGTCGTGTACAATAAACTGCATAAGCCATTATTCATTATTTGGTTCTCGTTCTGTGTTCGATAGATGCCGCTCGACGGAAGCCGCGGCTATTCATCTTCGCCGAGTTGCACTCACCAGTCGATGTGCTAGTGCATTTCTTGACTTACTTGGCACAGACGTTTTTAATTCTGGGTTGCTGACTACAATACGTTGTAAGTAGTATCGATAAAATCATTGAGCATCTAAACAACATCAGAAGGATTTATAAACGAATCACGGTATGAATAATGAACAAGTTAAGCATGTGCATTTACAGCAAGGGTTCGGACAGAATATAGGGATGGAATCCGTGTTGGTTGGAATCATATAGATGTCGATCTTAGTGACCTGCAGGTTGAAAACACTGTGTAATCCACGAAACGCAATAGCTGTGTCTGCTCACCGATGCGCGAGAGACCCAGGTAACTGATGAGTAGTCGGGGATTTGGTTAATTTCTTGTTGAACATCACCCACACTGCATTCTGAGAGTGTCTATCGAGGAAGAGTGTGCCTGAGACATACGTAAACATCCTTTAAACAACTTATTGCCAGACCTCAAGCACGATCGGAGCTTATGACAGCGCATCGCCGATTTTTAATATCTCAAGCGGGATGCAACAAGGTTTTTCAGTCTCCACCTTTCTATTCAACTTTGCATTGGACAGATGTTAGAGTGTATCCTGACAAACTGTGAAAAGGTTAGCGTGGATTTGCTCCTAGGCACTCGACTCCGAGACATAGATTATGCAGACGCCGTAACCTATGAGGGCTCACATGGAGCCGGGAACATTTTAGACAGATTAGAGGCTTCACTTCCCCAATTTTGTGTTGACTTTGCACTTACTAAGTGCAAGGTGTTGTTGCAAGATTGGCAAGACCTTGTGCTCGTTCTCACCTTTGATGGTGGAGCAGTTGGAAGTAGTCGAGAAGTTGATGTATCTTGGGAGCTGTATGGGCGCTGGTGGAATATCTGATGACATCACAAATTGCATAGTAACGGTTCGGATAACGTCCGCCAGCTTAAGCTATCTGTGGCGTCGACATGAACTCAGTCTTTCTATGAAAGGCCGAGTGCACAGTATCAATGCAAGAGCTGTCCTACTGTATGGCTCCAAAACTTGGTCCACGTGCGGAGGATGTTCACAGAGTGCTCGTTTTCGACCGTCGGTGTGCTGATGCATTCGCAGCCTGTGATGAGAGCACCGTATCAGCAATGACAAAGTTAGGCGACATGTTTTCGGAACGGATAGACTCTGTCGATTCCTAAGCGTTCTGATCTAGCCTCGCAGGCTTCATTGGTCTTACTACGTCCTACGAATGTCAGCTCATTGTCTGCAAAATCGTTCCTTGTGTTATATATATGTGATTACATGACGTGCTGTGAGTTGCCATTTGTAGGGCACAATTATGCCAACGAAGCTTACGATACGAGATTTTTACATTCGCGAGTTGACAGTGTCACGCCGTCTCAAAAACACCTCGGCGAACTACATCACTACGACTAATTCTCTGGGGACGTTGGTCGCAGACACACGGATACTTCATGAACATCCACTACTTAAACCAACTTCGTCTTACAACTCGTTCAGTGACTCAATGCGGCCGGTCTTCCACTCCAAGTGAGAGATCGTACCGGCGCTACAGATAGCCAAAGGTGGTAAACGCCACCCAAACTTGCGCCGTATTTTTTGTGACTTAATTGCACATTTTACCCGTGTTAATACAACTCACGTGATACCTAAACCTCTCGACCGCCTCTAACGGCTTACCACCACAGGTGAAAGAAGCAGATTCCTGTCAGTATTGCAGAAGCTGAGAGTGCAACGGACACAACAAACCTAAGAACTGAGACTTCCCCCTGTTCAAGACATTGTTAACACTCTGTGATCACTTGCAGATTACAGTGATGTTCTCTGTATATCCTAACTCGCTAAATGTAGTGCCTGAAAGCATTTCTATTCTACCGTAGTTCTAGTCTCAACGTAAACATTTAAGAGATTTTCTACTCAGATACATCACGAGGAAAGCATTATACTAGGTATCGCTTATGATCAATGATGGACTCGCCATTGGTTTTATTGATTGTTTCTGTTACACCTGGTTTCCTGTTACTTCTTGCTCATGGTAGATACATAACTTTTCGGGGGTTCCCGATAACAGCAATACGTTCTACTTCGATAACACATTGTGCTGCTCAAGCTTGTCTTTGTTGCTTCCGGTTTTTTAAGCTAACTGAAGTATACTCACTGCCAGATGCACTATCCTGGTGAGCGTCAAGAAGTTGGATTGTTCTTACAGAAACGCAGTGGTTGATAACAGAGCAAACAGTAGCGCCTCACCTAAGCAATACATGTCGGCTATATGCCTAATATGCTTCGATATCTTCCGGTGGATTAGATCCTAGACTAATGGCAGAAACGCTTCGATAGGGGTAGAACGCTTGTGCTCTTTTTCATTAGTTAGGCTGATTTGTGTTTGATGACGAATTATCCTCACATGGGAACTGTAGTGGAACTCAACCGTGATAGCTTGAGTATCCACTAACAAATAACGATATCTCAATGATAGTCAGTGAGAAGGTTAAATCAGATGAAGAGAATCAACGTTTGCCGATTGACCTGTGACAGTCAGGTTGGTGGTTGGATCGAGCAATCGGCGGTGCTTCATGTCTACCAAGAGACCGAAATTGTTGAGAAAATCTGCTCCCAAAATTGCAAATCAGCAATAAGAAATATCCATCTCCTGGTGTGTCTCAGGCCGAGGGACATTGTTACGGAACGTTGGCCGTAAGTTTGAATGGAAGAACCGTTGGCAGCTTTAAGTGTTGGACCACGGAAAGATGAGATTTGATCTTGTGATGTGGCGGGAAGAACACTGACTTCAGCTCCTGTATCAATAAGGAATTTGTGACCACTTTCCTTATCAAGTATGAAAAACAGGCGACTTGAAGTTTGCAAACCAGCTGAGTTTGTCGCAGAACTCAACTGGCGCTGCCGTTTCCCGAGTGGTTGGGAGTCGGAGAGAAAGCACATGGAGTGGTGCAACGTCTTGCACTAGCGCCAAATTTACGATGATAAAAACATTCCATCTGTCGTATGAGTTTTAGATGGAGATTTGTTCAACGATCGACTGCGTGAACGAAGGTGAGCAGTCGGTTGTGAGTGTGATTGGGACAATTGCGCTGTCAACTGGCTCAGTTGAAGCTGGATCTGTTGAATATTCCGTTGCTGTTCACGGATCAAGGCATAAACGGTGTTGCGTCAGTGGAAGCGGATGCCAAGTGCGTAAACCCAGTGGCGTTGTTGGTTGGCATGGCTTCGATGACTTTATCCGCCGATGAAGCTAGGCTGTCCACATTCTGATCGGGGACAAGCGAAAGTGCTACTTGTACGGGACTTGGTAGACGTTGAACAAACAACTGTTTCAGTAAACATTCGTCTGTGGGTTTGTCACCCAGCAAAGTTCGCATATGACGCAGCAGTTGGGAGGGACGACGATCACCGAGCTGCACATCGTTGAGCAATTGCTGCAGTCGTTTGTGTTCGGACATAGATACTCGATTTAAGAGCTTCCCGTTTCAGAACAGCATATGGGGTAACTGTGTCGGGATTGGCAATAATGTCTCGAACTTCGTGCATAGTTTCTGGTTGGAGTTCAGCAACCACATAATCAAACATAGTGGTCTGTTTGGTTATACGATGTTTGCGAAAAATAGATTCAATTTGCAGAAACCACAGGGCTGGGTCCGATGCCAGAAAATGGGAAGTTTGACTGACAGTGGTGACACGAATAGGTCCTCAACGTTGCTGTCATCAATGACATTCTGATCCATGTTCAGTGATGGACGGATAACGAATAATGACAAACAATGAGCGCTGGAGAAATGTTAAGCGAATAGATCCCAAAGTGAATTTGCGGCGCAAATGTGAGACGGAGAATTGATCCAAAAACGGGTCGCGGCACCAATTTGTAGTGGAACTCTTAACCGTGATAGCTTGAGTACCCACTAACAAATAACGATATCTCAATGATAGTCAGTGAAAAGGTTAAGTCAAATGGTTTGGATCTTTATTGTTGGGATCGGTGTACAAGCTTAATGCAGTGGCGCTCGTCTGGACCGTGTCCTGTCCTGTTCAGTTGTGTTATGTGTGTGGACGCGCATTTGCAGGTTGGGACAGTGAGCGTCACTTAGACTAGACGGCTTGTCACGTGATGGGCAGCGTGAGACGGCGAGACGACGGCTACAGAACTCTGAGCAAGCTTGGTACACACCAGTACATGATTGGAATCCAAAGAAATACTCAGTATTGGCTGATTGTCTTGGAATCAGCACTACTATCGATTACTGATGGCTGCACAAAGTCAATGAAGGTTGTCAGGTGACGCATCGAAATACGGAAGGTTGAAACTCGATACCTGCCAGGAACAGACCGTTATCAACACAAAACTGCCACAAACGTTCAATATTGTCTGCCTAATAAATGTCACAAATTTTTTATTGCTCAAGTCACACATCTCTGCGTTTGGCTCGGACATTCAAGTCTCCAGCCTATATTGAAAAATCTGTGCAGCACGTAGTGTGTAGAAACCTAACTAGCTGATGGTTAATTTGACGTTTGGCTCAGCTTGTACTACAACCTGTGAAGACATAAGCTGCAATAACAGACAGGCAAAGCTGGTGACAGACGTCCGTCGATGTGCTAGCCAGTTTTGAAGTCTCACGGCGTAAAGGCGTCTGTTGACGGAGATACAATTAGGCGGTGTTTTTTCTATGTACACCTTCAGGACTGATTCCAACCCCAGCTTGGCTAGCGTCTTAAGTCACAGAGTCCCCAGAAGATAGCAGATTTTGCGTACACTGAGAATGGGGGTCTATTACTGCTATCGAACTTTGAGCTGTTTCAGCAACGCGGGAATTAGCGACAGCGAATGTTTCCAACTTTCACGCATGGGCTGTCTGTTAGCCTACCTGCACAAGTGTGTGAATATTGGGGATGCCATAGGGCACATATGGAATTGTGTCGATCCTCTCACAACACCTTACACAGCAGATTGTGTGCTGTTCCGTGTAGCATTTGCAATCAGATGTTTAAATGATTAGCATTGCCTGTGGATTTGGCAGAATCCAAAAGGAATGTTAAGTTTTTCCTACTGTTGCACTTCCAGCAAGTTACCTCTTTGTTTGCCTGTTCTAGCTAATCTCTGTTAGTGGTCGTTGGTTCCTGGTTAGTCTCGAATCAATTTACCTTGTCCCTTCTAATCATCTTAGAAGCACACTGTTAGTTGGTCATCTAACCGTGGGTTTCCCATTTGTTCCTCTCGGGATCGAGTGTAAAACGCAACGACGTTTCCGTGTCTAAAACATTGAGCACTGAACGCCAGACACTGAGTTTAAACAATAGCCAAGCTACTTAGACTAAGGTCAAATTAAGATGATCGAAGGTTTTATGATGAACATTGACATAAATTTTCGTCCAGATCGTTAATTAATCTACAGACCAAATCCTGTGGTGTTGACTATGTTAATCCAGTTTTTCTCTTAAAAGTTTTAGTTGGCCAAGCTAACCCAAATATTTCAATCGTACCACTAGAGTAGGTCACGAGTTATTCATGATTATCTACTCTTACCCAAACTGCTTTATAAAGGCTTTGTTCTCATTATGTGTTGCTGCATACAAAGGAATATATATTGTCTGTTCGTTCGTTGTTTCAGGGAACCTTATGGAACATGCGAATAGTTATGAGGGTGAGCTGATTTCGTTGATCAAAACGAATGTGAATGATGTACTGAATCTGAAGTATTGTTTCGTTCTGAGTACTTTGGGTTAGTAGATTGAATCCGTAGAATCGTAATTCATGCTTATGTAACAAATCAAACCAAAATAGCGAAATCGTTTGAAAGCAAAGGCCAGGTGAGAATCTCCTAAGTTAACTTTGTATGATCAGTGTAAACCTAACAGCACTCAAATCCGATCACACATTTCGCCTTCAGATGGAATTTCAACCATCCCCTTTTAGTAACATACATTCGATCCGAACTTCGTCCTTGGTAGGGCTCATCAGTAGTGCACATCCTCACCAGTATCTGGACGTGAAATGTTCCGCATTCTAGTGAGATGTCAGCTTCAACAACTGAACCGTTGGCAAAATGTAGTTTTGATTTATCTTGAAGTAGTTATTACTTTGGGCTATATGAAAACAAATTCACGTTTTAATGTAAAACTGGCCTAAATAGATTCTGAGTTGCTAATGCAACACAACAAAGAAAACAACCACGAATGTTGTCTACAATCCTCTGTTATGTAAAGAGGAAATAAGTTGTAATGTAATGCTATTTTGCATTCACTCTACAAGCTCACTGTTAAATCCATTCGTTCGCCGGACTTGAAATGTGGTAGCCAGACGAAACGATTTTATTTCCTAAAAAGTTTGTCACTAAGTGCTTTGAACAGCGTTGATAAAGTGGGTTGAAAAGACTATTAGTACCTTGAGGCTGCCGGTCAGATAAACCTACCTGTTTCTCAGTCGCGTAGTAAACCATGATGTGCGATTTCGATGAATCACACCGATTTTGATTCTCAATCCGTTCTGTCCCGTTCTGATTCGGCAGGCCACTCGAAATCAGAGCAGTCTTCGATACCGGTTACATACCTGTTCAGTACTAGTTTGGAGTCACTCAAACATATAAACCATATTTCGTTAGATTGAAGCTTTGGTGATCTTTTAGTTTGGGAAAACGTAAGGATCATAAACTAAATCGATTTTATACTGTGAATTTGTTAGGCTTACTTGGATCATCATGCACCGTAACTGGGGAATCGATAATAAACGGTGCGTTTGTGGTGTGTGGCATAGAGACCGTCGCTGTGTCATTCACCGTTAAGTCGCACAGAAACGATCATATCTGTATTCAGGCAGCATACCGATGATGTTTGCAACGACTACTGTACACATATAATGGCACCGTGTTAAGCAGCGGATGATATTAGCACACTGGTTATCAGTCTACAAGTGATGCAATTTGTCGCCCGTAACTAGAAATAGATGGCCAACCGAACAATTCACAACTGCTTTGCTCGCTAAGATTGTGAGAATCTAGGAGCGGGAACGATAAGTGCGATCGATATTGAAAAAAGAACCACTTTGGAAGCGTAACAAATCTGAATATGTTCATGCGTAGACAAGAGTCTTCAATGCCACAAGAACAGTGATGGTCAATAATGATGCAATTATTGAACGTTTGACTGCAAAATATTCATCTGAAGTAACGGTTATTTGTATAAGTATTTTTGACAGTCAGTCTATGGCTTGTCTCTTATACACATCTATCATTTTAACTCATTGCACAACGAGCTCATCGCAGAAAACTGTTATGTGAACCAGTCAGGAAGACTTCAGAAATCGAGAGAATTGGTTGATTGCACCAAAGCGTCATAGTCCAATTTTACTCAGTAAGCTGGAACTCGTCATGATTTTATTCAAATAGGTCGTGTTTTCCCCCAACGAAACTACTTGCATTGGTGGGTTATTTGTTTCCAACAGGCCAATGAACGATGGTCGGCCGTTATATATTCCAATTTATCACTTCTATCTCATGAGGGATATGTACAATATTGAAACGGAAAACCGAAAAGCGACGAGGGACAAATCACACTGTTGATTGTTAGAAAAAGAACATCGCTCAAATCTGACTGCACTTGTCACGTACAGCATATATATATATATATATATATATATATATATATATATATATAACGGATCCTAGTGTGGATTTGAAACGTCACAATAAATCGTTCACTACTCAGTGTGTGCCCTTTTAAATACTTTATATATATATATATATATATATATGCATGAGTCGTGATTATGTGTGCACCGTGTGATCCGCACCTTGCTGACTTTCATCATAGCAAAAAGTCAATGGTTGTTCAATTACGTTGCTTTCATTATCTCGCTTTTTTTTAGGCTCTGCCCCTACGCTTGCTATTGTTGTTAACCTGCTGCTATCTGTGGCAGACTTCGATGTGTTTCCCATATGATTGAAGGGTTGTGGTTGGGTTTCTGTTCTACACACCAATCACCTCCTCACCTCATTTCACATTACTGTAATTGTTGACCCTCGCTCACCATTTTGATGAAACTACTCTACTGCCCACCAGTTTTATGAACAATCCAACACAAACTCAAGTGTGCTTATGATTATTTGACTCCGTCCAACCTGCATCGCTGCTACACATCTCATGTCAACTAGGAATGCAGGCCAGGAATAAAATCACGTCAATTGTTAACAGC
>LOND01000305.1:70836-90205 GCA_014220965.1 Paragonimus kellicotti
TTAGATACGTTTAATGTTGATGTCTGCTGCTTTTCGGAGACTATAATCCATAACAGTAGTCAACGTATGGAACTAACAGTACCCGCATTATCTGCCTGATACTGGTTATACACTTTGGGTGACTCCATGGCTACCGATACCGGTCAAGCTGGAGTAGGTATGGTCCACAGCATGACGGACGCAGCCGCATTGGTACATTGGATCCCTGTTAGCAGTGGACTCTGCCGTCCGCTTGGCAGGTTCAGATATATATGTGAAACTTTCAGGAATATCTTCACTGTCTGCTGATGCTCCAACCGGCTGCAGTGACGTCGGTTTCAAGGACGCATTTCACTGGTATCTGGCTGCTCTCCTTCGGTCGACATATGGTGCTGGTATAGTTATTTTTGCTGGAAATATTAACGCCCACGTCAGCTGATTTGGAGAGGCCGAGTCTCGTTTAGGTGGCAGGTTTGGGATAACATTACGTCGCTCGGATAATGGCGCGTGACTGTGCCTGAGCATAAGCTATTTTTAGCCAACACTAGTGTTAGACATCGTGTGCGTCATTATTATACTTGGCGCCCTCCTGCTCTGAATCAGGCCTGGTTTCAGACAAACCATTTAGTTTTCAATTATAAGTGGTACGGCTTCATTCAGGACTGTCGTTTTTATTGAAGCAAATACGTAGACTCAAAAACAATGCATTGGTACGTTGCCCTTGTTCTTGCCTTTACTGAGCAACGAACCCACCGTCAGTAACAGCTAGCTGTTGTGAAACCGGCTATAACGCAGGTAAACCGTTAGTACTCAATCAACCTAGAAAGTAGCCTTAGCAATTCTCACTCTTGTAGAATCGAGCGAATCAAAGCCGGCCGGTTATGAATAACGCAATGAGTAAACAAGGAGTATATTGTCGACCCGCGAGGTCAACGTGAGAGCGAACGAAGAACAAGACGAAGCGGTAGAAGAGCGGAGCGACAAGCGAGCACGCAGCGGGTCGTACGTTCGAGTGCGCGGGGTACTTGTCGGTATCCATACTCGTTCAAACAAATGTTTAAGCACATACAAAAGTTGGAAACCAAAAGAGTACAAATGGCAATCGTAACTCTAACATAGTTAGTAATAAACAAATGGGGTCGCTACACCCTGAATATCCTAACAGCTGCTGCACCCAGGTCTTACAGGTATTGTAGCATGCGTCATAGGGACTCGTGGGTTGAAAATACATTGGATCTCGGAGAAATCCCTGTAATTGTTAGAAATCAGATGGAACATCCCTCTTAGCAGTTAATACAACAAGCCTAAACGCTGGTAGTGAGGAAATTGAACCGCCTTTGCGTCAGGGAATACCGACGTACTCTTCGAGCCTATCCGTGCCAGTGGTCCAGCGACCGTCTGTCAATAAAGCTATCAGCGAGACAGACGGCATACTCATCCATAACAAATCCAGAAGGTTACATCGTCGGGCACAGCATTTTGAGTCAATTCAGCTAGCCTCTTGCTTTTTGCCGACGCTGCGGCCGACTGGCGCAAGGTGCGAGGTGGACAGATGATGACCTGGCGTAGACAAATGAAATCGTTTACGAAGGGGTTGGTCACTGTAGGTCGGGTTCGTCTCCCGGGCTGGGGCCCTCGCGACTCACAGAGTCGGTGGCTTGAGACGTTAGGTGAGATGGCGGCTAATCGAGCTCAGTGGCGTGAATGTTGTCGTTTGGCCGAGTTGTCTGTGAAGTGAGTGCACTTAATGACGCGGGGCAGTGAAAGCCGTAAGGAAGCTGTCTTGCTGATGACGCCTTACTTTCACTTACAGCTCGGTTGTTTGTTTGCAAGGTGTAGGCACCTTGATGTTGAATGTTTGAATATAGACGTAGCTATTTTTAGTAGTTAGGTCCCTTCCCGTTCCCTTTTTTCTTCTCTCTTCCTATATAGGTTTGCCTTTTCTTCTTCATAGTTGTGTAGCTGTTAAGCGTTAGTGCACACCACTGACGTATTCCTGTCTATGATGATAACAATATATGCCAAGTCCAGTCCTGTTTGTATGTGTTGGGATGGCCAAAAACGACAATCTGGTGATCGGTGCATTTAATGAATTTGAGACAGTAACGTTTTAGTATTGTAGCCTGCTTCAGTAGATAACCCATGGTTTTCTGCCTAGGGTCTGAAATACAATAAACACGTTTAGATGGGCAAGATGTTCGACGTGCTAAATAAAATGATAACAACCCTCATGTTGTGGATATCGGTGTGTTTAGATGGGGTGTTCTTCAACACCTTTCTCTCAAGCTTCTCACAACTGGCATTTTCCCATTCGCTTGGGTAGGCTTGTAATTTCATTTAACTGCACGTGTGCGTGTCTGCGCTCATCCTAATACGACAGTGTATCACTTCTTAGGAGGTGCAGGAATATTCCTAAATGTTCCACTACTCGTGGACAACTCTGGAACCGACGTGCAGTCAGTCGCATGCTAAGAGGCATGATATAAAGCGTCTGTGCCAACAGTATTTATCAGCAGTTGTCAGCTGTGAACGCCCTGCATCGGGGTCTCTACTCCTGCATTGATTTCGTGTAATTTTCTGCCAACCATTGCCCACAGCATGCGAACAATGACGAGGACGGAGGATACGTGTTCCAGAAAGATAGCTCATCCTAGCCTCAGTTCGCTGAATATGGTTATTCAAGTACGTTTTGCGCGTCTGCCCAGCGTTTGCCACGTCGTGCCTCACTTATGATCACCTAGTGTGGCTTAAAAAATGGCAGGACGGACAACCGGTTTGGGCCTGATATGAGCAGAATGCCGGTGACTAAAGGATATGCCTGGAAGCTGGGAACAATGGCAGGAACAGTGCTGTGTTGGTTGTCCATGCTTTCGTTAACCAATATGCAGCTTTTAAAGAAGTCACGCAGCGTACAAGCAGCAAAAAGGTCCTTGGTGTCCTTTCACAGTTTGTTTTACCTTTTCCGCATTCCCATATTAATTCTCTCATTTTACTAACTGTTCTTTTTACCGTCATAAATCTGTCTTTTGTAGACATGTTCTCGATCGCTTTGCATAAGCCTTAAAAGTTACACAAGCAGAAGATTTTATCATGTCTATTTAACCCATATTTTTCTTCTAGGTTACTGTAATTCACTGTTGAGGTGAGCGGCAACGAAAACTACCATACCTCCTGATCGGGTTTACAGCCGCTGAATAAAAGAAATGGAAAACTAGACGGTCTGTCATGTTTGTTCACATCCTTCAACTGCTGTGCAGTTAAAAATGATCAGGTTCAGGTATAGATTTTGTATCAGAAAGTTATCGTTGTCATGAAATCTGATGGCTGGATACCGTCGAACTGCCTAGCCCCATACAGGAACAGTCGGGGAGACCGGCGCACAAATCTGCCGGCGGATGATTAGTGATAAGTATGACGATAAAGCGTCGTTAGCATTGAGTAACTATAGTCGTCGTCAACCTTGCTATGATGATTCTCATATGCATCTGCATCTGTCAGTATTTTACTCAAAGACATTTGCTGTTGGTGTTAAAACATAGAACATGTATAAACTGAATATGGCCAGCCCATTCAGATCCAGAGGGAAGAATGAGATAGCTGGGACTCGGGCCTGACCATGTGCCTAGTTGGCAGCAGCGCTTTCACTTAGTTAAATAATACTAAAACACGGTTGAATGTCTAAAAATTTAGCGAAACAAAGCTCAACTAAATCAGACTAAAAAAAACATAACATGATGTAAACCATGTGCAACAATAATGTTGTTTATTCAGGAAGCAGAATGCATTGATTCTGGGTGGGCGCTCTATAGTAGCCGCAACAGCTAGGGACGTCGACACCTATTCTGGTCTGTTCCACTCCTTTTGATAAATATTCATCATTACGCATAAGACCTTTATCTTTTGCTTCAATGGTGGTCTTTAACCTGTGAATCTGATGGAATCAACCATTCCGTGTCAAAAAGCAAACGGTATTTATCGTCCTTGATGATGAAAACCACCGAAGTCGTAAATATGAGCTGAATGTCCCAAGCAAGTGACCACCAACTACATATGGTTACACAGTCATGTAGCAAGCCTTCATTCGCTACGGTCAAATATTAGCCAGTAGCTTTTGTGATGTATGCGTATTTCCATGACTATTCACCGGTTATATCGTACTACTCCACATATCTATTCTCTCTTGTTTCAGCTTCCACAATGCAATTGTAAAATGAATGAAGTCCGTACTCCGGACCTTCTGTTTTCGTCTAACGCATGTCTTGACTAATAAACAATATACAGATCGTTCGTTTTATAATGGCCAAGACTTAGCGTCCCGAGCGCATCGTTGCTAATCCCAGCCGCCAGACCTCTTTGAAAATTTGGAACCACTGGTCTCATAGATTTGGCACTTACGTCAGACTCAGACAAAGTAGATGTTCTCATCAACTAAATTTCATCTGCTGTCTTCGGACACGTAGCTGAGTGTAAAACATTTGATGATACACTTAATATCCGAGGAGAACTTTAGTTGAAACCTCAGAACGAGGTTTTGCTTGACATCTATTTTCTTTCCGCAAGCAAGAAACGGGTAAAAGTCTGGACCAGTTCCTTCAGGCTCTCAAATCATTGGAGAAAACTGTTTTCGAATCAGTCTCCACTGAACAAAACCAAAACTATGCGATACATGATGCATACGTTAGTGGGATGCAATCTAGAAACATTTGACAGCGCCATCTGGAAAATAAATCGCACGATTTGGACGAAGTTTATGAACAGGCTCGATCCCTGACGGCTTATCAAAAGTCTAATTCTTCTTGTCCACAGAAATTCTTGCATTTCAAATCTCTCTCTAATCCATATACGCCAAAATACTCTAAACGTCTGCCGCACAAATCTGGAATGTCTGCGGCAGCCAGCGAACGGCACTCGTTTTGCAGTTAAGCCAAACATCCACGTTTCAAGTGTCCTACTAGGGACGCAGTATGCAAACTTTGTAGTAAAAACGGGCACTATCAGAAAGTCTATCGGACAGCACAGGGCGAGAAATCTAAATCCACTGCCAGCTCTCTGTTATCTTTGATGACCGTGACCGCCGCTTCTCAGTCTAAGTGCAGTTGTTGAAGTCTTTGTTAACTGGATATCTCAACGAACTTTATTAAATACTGGTAACTCCGACAGTTACATTTCTAGTTCTGTCTTTCAGGAGCAACGTTTTCAGGTGGAACACCCAGGGAGTTCTGTAACCATGGCGTTCACTCCTCTGACAACTCAAGACACACGGGTACTGCTATGTGAACCTACGCAGCAAAAGTTTCAAATTTTCAGTGTTGCCAAATTTGTATGCTAATGTGTTATTAGGACGTGGATTTTTGCGTCTGAAAATTGGAAATTCTGTTTGAGGTCAGCAACGAATCGTTTTTAGTGCGTAACGTTGTCACTACACGCACTGATCCACCATCTCCTTTCATCAACTCCTCATCAAACTGCATTCCGACTACTAGGACATTCTGCTCCCGAGGATTGTCTTGTCAAGTTAGAAATCGAAAATATCTAGAAAGAGTGCGCTTTTGGGTTATTCAACTCCCCCTGGCGTGTCCAAGTCTCAGTTACAGCTAACGAAAAACACAAACGTGGGAAGGTCATCGATTACAGTCGAGGTGCAAACCGCTTCACGCTTTTAGATGCACATCCACTTCCGAAAACTGATGAACTGGTTGCAAAGATCTCGAGGTATGTTGTTTTCAACGCTATAGACTCGAAGAGTGTTTATCACCGACTAGAAATTTGAGCTGAAGATAAAGCCTTCACTGCACTTGAGACGTGTGGAGATCTTTCCGTTCTGCCGTATTTCATTCAGTGTGACTAATGGCGTACCGTGTTTTCAAAGTTATCCATCAGATCATCAGAGCGGCGGCCCCAAAAACTACCTCCGCATGCTGATACAATATCGTTGTTTGCGGAGAAGATGAAGAACATGAGAAAAATCTGGCAAGAATATATGAAGCCACCAATAGATAAGAAATAACATTCAACAAGAGTAAAACCTCAGTCACCGTTAAACAAGTCGGACTCTTGGGATACGAGATTTCGTACAGACTGATAAAATGAGACATTGGTACAATTCAGCTGTTGTGGAACTTGCCACCCCCACCGGATTTGAAATTCCAACAGCGAGCCGTTGGTCCTTTTGCATAGTGTTCTCAATGGATATCAAAATTTCCCAATAAAATTCAGCCTCTAGTCAAAAGTAAAACAATCTCTCTGCAGAATAACGTGAGTCACACGAAGTTCTGCAAACTGAACTTTCTCGGTCCATGATAATTGTTGACTCGGAAGCGTTCCTCGTAGTAAAAACGAATGTTTCAGATTTTGCAACCGCTGCCACGTTAACATGAAACGACAGATTGGCTGCCATCTTTTCCAAAACGTCATCATCCAGACAGCGACATCACTCATCAGTGGAAAGAGAAGCTTATGCGAGCGTCGAAGCCACCAAAAAATAGTTCTACTATTTGCCTGCCACGCATTTTCAACTACTCACGGACCAAAGATCGGTCGCATTTATGTACATGAGTGGTCAGGAGGAAATGAAAAATGACAAAATCCATCGCGGGCACATCAAGCTCTCTCGGTTTGGATGTAATCTACCGCTGTGGTAGGGACTGGTGCGTTATCCCGTGGATACACCGCAGCATTGATTTGAAGGCCTTACACGATTCCCCATGCCACCCTGGAGTTGTTGGACTCGTTTGCTTCGAGTTCCAGGAATTTGCCATTTTCAGTGGATGATGTGAGGAGGGCCACATTTTGCTGTGCAATTTGTGTCGAGATGAAGCCGAGGTTCTGTAAAATGATGACTGGAAATCTGATCAAGACAATGCGTCCTTTTGAAAGACTGAACGTTGACTTCAAAAAGCCTCTACCTCCAACTTCCCCAAGCAAAACTCTGTCTGGGTGCCAGGATATGACAGCACCAAGTGTCGCTCCTCTGTGCTTGGCACGTCATCTCACATCCATTCGGACCGCGAACCATCTTCTACGTCCGAGAAATTAAGACCTTTCTTACACGATAAAAGAATAGTGACCAGTAAAACGACATATAATTCTGTTGAACGGCCAATTAAAAAGCTCCAACGACATTCTCTGGCGGTCTATCTCACTTGCTACCAAATCCGAATCCATCTCAATCATGGAATGGAAGGACTTTCTCCCTGACGCCCTATATTCCATCCGCTCTCTTTTATGCACTAATTTAAACAATATCTCACACAAGCAGTTGTTGACAATCGAAAATCGACCTCTCGTGGTTCCTTGCCAAACTGGCTAAATGTTCCTGGACCAGTTTTCAGGCGACGTAGCGTTCGTTCATTCATACAGGAACCAGTTGATGAAGTGGGAAATCACTGAACGCAATCCCAAATGCGCCCACGTGGGGCTCTCGGATGGTCGCGAGAAAATAGTCTCCATCTATCCACTTGCTCCAAAAGAGCGAATAGTGCGTTCGCCCGTTAACGTGCCAACCCCCAATGTTCACCCCACAATCAATCTCACGATTGTGGAAGTTTTTTATACTCCCCCAAAGAAAATGTGCGAAGACAGTTTTGTTAATTCAACTCCATCACCGTTAATAGGGAAACAATAAGAGGTTCGTCCATACAACCTCAGAAGCTGTTTAGCTAAACAAAACTACTGTTCCTTACTACTTTTTTGACTTGTTGCCTTAGACAAGATGGAGAAGAATGTGACGCATGCGTATTTCTGACTATTCGCCGGTTACACCATACGACTCCACATCTCCATTCTCTTTCGTTTCAGCGTCTATGCTGAGTCCATAAAACGAATAAAGCCTGCATTCCGAGTCTTCATTCTTCTCGACTTTATCTAACGTATGTTTTAACGAATACCTAATTAACCACAACTCTTATTACTTTCGTGCTGCTTTACTATATAATGAAAACAAAGAGAAACGAGGGTTGCATTGAGTAAAATAAGAACAAAATAAACGCAATCAGTTTTATTTTGTAAAAGCACAATATGATAGAACTGCCATATGATTGATGACAATTGCAAGAGCCATGATCTGAAGCAAAACTTTATTGGCCTGCTTGATTGCGCAGAAGTACATAAATATTTTCTTTAATCCAATTTTTTGGATGGGGCACATAGGTGTACGTCGGCTCATGGAATTCCAGACAACTCAGATCAGCCAGCTGATCAATAAACTGAAACAACTGTGATATATCATAGGTTATTGTAGGCGCATTAGGGTTTTCTCTCTTCAGCTGTTCTTCGTAAATTTTGCAAACGCCCTCTAAACACTGTTCTACAGTTTCGTAATCAGACCAGGTACGGGTATCCGGCTTTTTTGCAGACGGTTGAACAAGCAAAATAGCATGTGGCATTGTAGAACCTAAAAAAAAGATCATACAGAGGGCTTCAAAACAATGCTGTCAAAAAGAATGATGTTAAGTATGTTTTATTCAAAATTTATAACAAAAGCCAGTCGTGCCAACTTGAAACAAGTACAGAGCGCGGTTAGAGCAAAAATCTAATATAAAAGGCTAACGCGGTAATGGTCATAAGAGGCACAAGCGGTAAACGGGATTGCCCACGGAGGGAGCCTAGATTTAATGTCCAATAACACGGATGACGAGCTTGAAGGTAATCTATCGTCCATATATATACCAGCCACGGCAACATCAAAATATGGTGTATTTTTTTGATTAGTTACGGCATCAACAACCAGCCAAAATATCCAGGGATCTTTCCAAGATAATTCTGCCGCAACACCAACTGCTGCGTCGATATGGTAAAGGAAGTAATGTGCACCACTGTTGTGTTTTTCCTCGTTATTAGAACGAGGAGGAAGAGGCACGGGAATTGGCACAGGTGTCCCAGAGGAAAATGACCAGTTTGACAGACGAACTTTGGGTACATCTGTGCGTAAGAGAACATGTGTGTGAGGAGGACCGGAAATGATAGAAAAAGTCAGATTCCAAGATTTATAAGCAGGAGGCAACCGCGAATTGTGAATTAATTCTCGTGAAACAAGACGTAATCCGGTAAGCGGAACAGAAGTATGCTGTGTCGCTGGAATATGATAAAGGTCGGTGAAATAATGTAGGTATGGATACATGGGGGCAATTGCGCAGTACGGACGTGAGCGATCGCATATAACAGGTTCTGCGTCAGACAATTCCCTCAAACCGCCGTACAGTCCGGTGGATTGTTTGGTTTCCGTGTGAGAGATTAGTGATAAAATGGATGAAGGTACAGAGTTCGGATAGGAATCGGGCTTCAAATAGCGAATTCCATTGTTATCCAAGGCAAGTAGTAAAACATAGCTGTCATTACTGGTTATTTCATTGCTGCCAGGAATATCTCTGAACGCTCTATTGGTATGAAACAGAGCAACGCGCTGATATCGTGGACTAATGGAGGGATCGTCTGCATTGGAACTCGGATAAACGGTATATGGAAAACCATATGGAGAGGCGTTGATTAAAATGGCGTAAGACAGACTAGCATTAATTAAAAGCAACCTTAAATTTCTGCACGTGTCCGAAGAAGTGCAAAGAAGCGGACCGGCCAAGAACAAGAATAATGGGGACAAAATGGCAAAAACACAAGCACCTATAAAAACATCAGAACTGAAATTATGACCAGCACGTCCCATAACAGGAATAAAAAAAGATAACATGTTTAGAGATTCATACACGTGGTACAATAATAACACTGGCATGACAGTGAAGACCAATTTAGTGAGTGAAGCAAAGTTGGAAGTAGGAAAAATGCTTTCGAAAGACAAACGACCGAAAAATACACCCATCAACCAGATTGTGAGAACATAAACAGCTGGGCTATTTATAGTATTTAAAATACACACTAACACGGTGAGGATGAGAATTCCAGCATCGTAAAAGTCGCTCTCTATTGAACAATACTGAGGATGATCATTCATATACCATTGCACACGATTACATAAGCTTTGAACGAGACGAAAACGGTTTACAAATCCATTGGGAACATGAAAAAAGAAAGTGAAAAACCATACAAGCCAACAGACAAAAGGCAGAACGAAGACGCCTACAAGGTTATAACGCGTGGAATACCAAGACATTCTACATCCAAACTTATGAATAACGCAGCCTAGAAGGACGGCGAAAAAAAATCCCAAAACTTGGTTTCCAATCTGCAGCAATGTAGCAAAACTTAACGCAGTCCAACGGGCTACAACAAACCTTCGATAATAAAGCAAATGGATGAAAACACATAAACTTAATGCCCAGTTCATTAATTTCCATGACCACCAAGGTACCACAAACATTTTCAATCCCCACAAATCGAAAAAAACCTGACGATTCCATGATGTCGTCCACACTTCTGAGATAGGCCTGAACGACGGCAAGACATCATCGGAAGACAACTCGACTAGTGATCGGTTATCCACACTGAAAGTTTGAGTTTTGGCCCTCAGCTTTGATATAGATTCCAGTCTTCGATCACTGAGAATTGTAGACAGAAACGCAAGGAGATCTTCGCCAGTTTTTTGAAGGCAATCCGGAGAAATACGAGATTCTGTGTCAAATGGGGTGTGATAACAATACCCGTCAGCCACATAGGCCATATCGAGGCCAGGTATCAAACCATGGTCACGAAATATTCTGAAGTCAGTATCAGACGGAATAATGCCAGATTGAAAAAGCTCCTCGGCAAAAACATCGGCATGTGGTCGTTTAAACGAAGTGGAAACGGCGTCCAGCAATATTTCTGAACCGGCACCTGGGCCTGATTGGAAAAGGAGCATTCGTCCGCCAGCTCCCGCACCTTCCAAATTAAGAAAAGCTACCACATCCTTTGACCATGGATGCTGAGTAATGAATGCATGGCTTGCAGGTAAAATGCTTTCTTCAGCACCGTTGAACAGAAATATGACATCATTATGCATGCTGAGATTTCCGGTAGCAAGGACGCGGCTAAGTTCCAACATGACAGCACAACTGACAAATGCATCCGATGCACCAGGGCTACTGATGGCAGAGTCATAATGACAATTGAGAAGGAAAGCATGGCGGGTCCCAGGTCGCACCACTTTTGGATCATGGAAACGCAATACAAAATTCTTCAGGTTTTTGTAAGTAGAAATATGGAAGTGAGAACGAAAAGAAGAATACATCGCAGTCTGCTCATCTAAGTTAACCTGTAAACCAGACTTGTTACCCAGGTACACAACATCTTTCAGTGCTTGTCTCATGTACTCAGGAGTCAATAATTCATTATTAACAGAGCCAGCAGTGCGTGGACCAAGCGAAGTGATTTTTTGTAAATGAAGCCTAGCATTTTTCTCTTCAAAGTAAGATGAGTCCGTCGGGTGTTGTTCTTTTCTCGCTGGGCATGACTGGCGAATGAAGGAAACGAAAAACGAAAAAACAAAAATCAAAACCGAAAAAATAATCCAAAAGGAAAATCCGATGCTTCCGTGTGACCCTCTGGGTGACATGACAGATGTTTAACAAAAACCTTCAAGCAGAACACCACACGTAATAAGGAATTCGCTTAATGTTACCGTGTCCTTAGAGAGCAGTTCGCGCAAACGGAGCTAAGGAGGGTACCACAGACTGAGAAAGTTAAAGGCCAATACTCCTCTAACGTTAACCCAGCATCAAGGTCACGTTGGTGACCTACAACTCTAACGTGCATCGAAACCAGCAAGCGCGCACAGGTTGAATTTGAATTGTGTGACGGGCGTGCTGCTGTGTTGTTGACGCCGTTTTAGTTTCCGTTTGTGTAAGTCGTGTGCATGGCTTACTGGGCCTTTGGCTCATGCTTGTCTGTATTGTTTCCTTTTACAGGATTGTTGTTGGGACCCCTCCTTCGGAAGAACGCTGTCCCCGGTGTCTCCACGTTGCCCCAAAGTTGGTCCGTAAGTGCAACGGACAATCAGAGTAGAAACGGCCGGCTTGCATGTTACACAACATAGTCAATTTTCAATTTCAAATCCAGGACTTGATGAAGGCCTGCGCCTGTTGACGTCCTGATGCTTGACTGGTGTGATCCGGAGATTGACCAGACTGCGTTTTCTGTCGATGCAATGCGTTCGGTAGTGGTCTTAGTGTAGAGTTAAGAAAAAAAAGACGAATCCTGGTTGTCGTCTACGGTAAATGCAAATCATTTTTCGATTGGCACCCAATAAAAAAAGGTTGTTCCAACACTTTGTCTAGCTCCCTTCTTGAATACATCTACGCTGAAGGTCCTCAACAATCTTTGCAGGCAATTTGTTCCACGAGTTGACTACCCGGTTATTGAAGTTGGTTAAACCGGACGACCAATCATGTTCTTGTTTTTTTGATCGTGAACCTGTGACCACTTAAATATTCGGTGTTGGAGTTTGTGGGTGGTTCGAAATTTAACGTTACAATTTCAACACAAATGACAATACTTGATGAAGGCCAACACTTGTTGAGGTCATGATGCTCGACTGAAATATTCCGGAGAGCGACCAGAGTGCGTTTTCTATTGATGCTTTAAAACGGTTTTATTGGAGTGAGGATAAATGGATCGGTATCAATGGGTCGGTGGCTTAGCGATGGAAGTATAAATCAGACCTCTTCAGAATTCTGCACTTTCAGACGTAGAATAGCAAAGCGGTAATGGTACCTAAAGCATCGAGAAAGGTTTCAATGTCTGAACTGAGGTAAAGTAATTATCAAGACTGAGTCATGAAAACAGAAGCAGAACCAGCGTTAACCAAATAAACACGGAGAGCAATGCACTCTTCACATTCGTGCAGCGATAAGAGGCTGTGTAGGTGTCTCATCGACAACTGTTGGACCACTACTTGATGTGGTTGACCTCTTAACGAATTACCGCGAGTCATGCTAAACGCGGAAATTCATGGGTGGTTTGCTGATGTACGGAGTAAAAGTGAAACGATAAGATAACATCTGGAGCTGAAAAAATGCAAATTAAAATTGGAAGGGATATTAGTAGATGATTTCTGTTCAAGACTGGGGGTCAATGTTGTATGGCTTAACATCGAGGATCGGACGGCCTTGCGTGCGCATCGTTGCAACCTTTCGGAAAACATTCACGCGTTCGCTCCCTTTGGTACTTTGACTATTTGTATCTGTCCATTCGTCAGTGGCTGGAAGATGATCAGTGGTGCATGAACATCTTTTGCAAGTACCGTGCTATGTGATGCAGAGAAGATTGCGCAAAGAAAGATGGTTATGAAGTTAGATATATACGAGTTCTTCCAGTAACTTTGAAGGCACTTAGAAGCAAGGCTATTGGGCGATAACCAGCAAGACGTTTTCGCTCGTCACTCACGATAACAGGAGTGGTGTTGTGAAGGTAGCTGCTTGCGTTGAGTGATTGGCGATTGTTATGCGTCTCGTAGAAAGTCGGTGACCAAGCTCTCCGCATTTATTTATCCCTTCCTCATTAACCATTTTTCTTCTTGTATTGGAAATATTCTTGGTAGTGACTGCGAGCCTTTCTTGCAAAGACTGATACGACCATTCAAGTTACGCACGCGACAAATCATTTCTATCATGAACGTTAATCCTGATGTATTACTAAATGTTGATATCATTTACTTGTGGAAACTTGTCCTTGCGTAGTTTCTCTTCCCCACATCCCATTGCTGGACCCCTGTTTATATGTACCCCGGTTTCATCTGCCTTTGATCGGTCCGCCATTACGCGACTGTTGCATTTGGTCGTATTCACGTGAACCGTTAGTTTCGGAAATTGTATATTTGGTGGGTTCAATATCGAGGTTTGTTGCTATCTTCCTGCGTTTAGGTTATGCTTATTTTCTTGTTACTTAACACCTCATTCATTGGATACTCGCCGATACGACCATCTCTCCACTTTGATCCGAGTTGGTTGCTCAGCGGACTCAGAAGTTATGGACGTTCGCAGTTCACAAATGCAATTATTCTTGATCCAACCCATCGACAGGACGTTGCGAGTAGACTAGTTGTTGCTCGCATAACCCCTAGACGCCCGGGATTATCAGTGCTCGCTAATTTCCAATTACTGAGCAACATTTGTTCCGGAATCGATTGGGTGACTAGTAAACTCAGTGCTTCGGCAATCCGAACAGCTTTCTCTCAAAGAGGTTTCAGAAGAACACCTTTCGGACAGGCAGAACAGAATTTAAGGAGTTGGGGCTGACTCAAAACGGCACAATATGAAGCATCAACAGTGTTTATGTTATCGAAGTCGATGACAGCATAAGCCTGGTGCAGGACGTCGCGTGAGCAAAACCACCGTTATGAAGCTCCGTGAGAACACGGACAAAGTCAACATGCGAGATGCTGTGTCCTGTCGGATCGAGCGGTTGAAACAGCTTCAACTCAATCTCACCATTTATCGGTACAAACAGGAGCAGGCTTTTCGAAGTCATCGCAGCTTTTAGTAAGACGCTGTCAATGAAAAGGTTGATCTTCACGAGCGAACCAGAACCAACGATTACAAATGTGTGTATTCCCTTTTTGGTCTTCTTATCCAAATAACATGAACCTAATCTTCGCTCGTCGTTTCTTCAGGATTATTTTAAAGATGGGAAAACGTATCTGACAAGGCAGCTTGTTGCGATCCAGCATCGTCAGTTACGTAGATACAGCGACGGTCCCGAAGAGACCGACAGTGGCATGTGCACACAGTCCACCGACAGAGTGAGGGCAAATGCAGCCACCTCATGTTTGCGAAGCCAAGTGGGGACAAAGCACACTATCGTTAATTTTAGTGAAGGTTCTGCAGTTCTTGGCAGCTACGCCAATGAAACTACTGCAACGGTCCAAATCAACAAGGCCTACAATATGATCGTTCGAGCCTAGCAGTGAGACCTCTTCGAGGGTATCGACTGCTCAGCCTCTGATGGTAAAAATATGTTTCAAGCGCAAGGGATGCCGACCGCCTCACTAACTCGTTTTGCCTGGTATATGTGCAGTAAGACTCCATTTTTTGCAGCACTGAAGAAGCGCGCCAACGTGTAGTCCACATGCTCCGTATACGAAACGGCTGGGAAATTTACTGCCGCTAGAGTAGAGTCGCTTACCAATGATGTATGAGATAACCCACGGGGGGACAACGTCTTTATTCCACCCAAAAGTGATCAATCGCCGGCACGACTTGAGGATAGAAGACGGTGGATAACCCCGCTAGCCAGCGTTGTGAACTAGTTGGGCGGAATGAGCACTAGATGGCTTCAAGAATTTTATCGAGTACGTGGTTATCATACTCGAAGACCTACAGTGGGGAACAAGTATAGACTGCAGCCCAGCAACCTTCATCTTCAGTTGTATCTGCGCGGAAAGGCAAAATATTATCAGTGTTCTAGCTGAAAACCGAAGTAAAAATTAGTGAAACCAGGATTCAGTATCCGCAACTATGCGACGCGTTGCTCTTGCGCAGAGCTCACAATACTCACCTGGCTTTCTACACACTAATAGCGTTAACTTGAATGCATTTAATGGTAATAATCTTTAAAGGAGTGAATATTGGCTTCGCATAGCGAAACAGATTATTCCTCCACAGAACTGACGTGGAAACTGGAACTGACTCAACAGAATCTGGCTGCGGCGATCTTATGAAACATCAAATTTCCTTAAGTTACCACAAAACGACCAAAACGAGTATGACCGTCCGAATTTTAATTCGTCCGACTCTTTTTGGAACGGTCGGGTGGAAACGATACTCGGCCTGGAATAAGACGGCGTGTATGACAATGTTGCTGTGGACTGTTGAGTGTCACTTTTCCCAAAACTTTGAGAATTTCGGAAGACTTCCCTCAGGTGCGGTACTCGAAAGCTCGATGCGATGGATAACCGAGCTTGAACATCAGTCAATCCAAATGTACGGTCAAGAAATCTCCACTGATCCATATCATGCCCATAAAAGCGTGCAACAGCCATGGATATGTTGGATTACGACACTTCGAGTTCTATCAATCCACAGGGGATAATTTCTTATCAACTAGGGTCTCTGATGGTCCTCATTTAGTACTTCCGGGTATACCTCAGCGCCAGTTTTGCTGCGGAGTTTGTGGGATGACAAGAGCACGTTCTCAGCGTCAGAAGCCGTTGACGGAACTATCCGCACCAGTCAAGGTTTGTCAGTATGCAACTTTGCCGGCTTTCTGGACAGTCTTATGACAAAATAGGTGTAGAGAGCGTGATACAAATTTCACTCCACATTTCAATATTCTGCTCATCACGATATTTAAAGCATCATTCGTATAATTTCTGAGGTCCCTGTTCTGCGTCCGAGTCCTCGCAGGCAACAGAATTTGTCTCTCTCTCAGGATCAAACGCGAGCATGCTTCCATCCTTTTGAGGTCACTTTCTACCAGCTTTGCGGTACCGGATGTCTGCACGCGAGCGTTCTTCGTTTCCGTGTAATGCCTGGCCACTGCCGAGACGGGCGTTCAGTTAGGCGATCTTGTCAAAAGACCAAAACTGAGCACTAAAGGGCGTTGCAGTTTAGTCTGACGTAATGGAGAGATACGTCTCGTTGGCAGTGATTTCCATATAAACAGGTTCACTGATCCATGCACAAGCCGCAGATTGGGCGGCCGACTTCATCGCAACTTCAGAACTTAAGTTGCTCGCAGTACCGTTACTCTGACGTTCGGACGTAGAGCGATCACAAACAAATTGGATACAGTCCAGTTTGAACGATATTAATGTTAAACCTACACATGCGATGTGAAGTCATGTTCCGCGCAGGAAACTCTGCATGACGTGGTCTCCATGCGTACGGTATTCAAACACCACTGCAGTTTGAAGGCTTCAACCATGGCTGATCACAGTGTTAGATAGAATAGCTGAAGCCACGGACGACGAAGTGAATTAAGACTATTCGAATTTGTAATTCAAGAAGTCTTTTGGGATAACTAACGAACAAGTCACAATTACGACGCCAGAGACAAATTCGAACTCACAGTGACAATTTTGTAGTTAACTACTGTGGTGTATACAGGTTGAACCAAGTTGGAAATGGCCACTTGGGCTCGGAATTATATTTTTTGATCTCTCCTTGAATGCTACGGTGCTTATTTTGGAACAAGTACATTGTTTATATTAGTTCTGTTGCTATTAAAAACATCGCTCATTCCTAGAAATCACCCGTAATCTCATTTTTATTAAAATAACACTTTTGTGAATAATTTTGTGGATATTGTAGTGAATCTAAACGCCGTATACAGTTTGGGAGCAAAAAAGCAGAAAGGGTGCGTTGGTTCGGAGTTTTACCATTGTGGATGGAGGCAATACCGACGAATTTGATCTATCCTGTTACTCCAGATGGGAGTTTGTCCACTGCATATGTAATGGTGGAGACGGGTAAATTCAGAAACTCGCTGAACTGTATGGCACATTTCGTTAGCCTTCAACTCCTGAAAATTAGTATACAGGCGACAAGGAGCGGGGTGAGAACAAACGACTTTCGAGAGAATATATGTTTTTCGAGCTGCGTGTTTTAAGCACCAAGAGTACATATGTGCTTGAGATAGATGAAAGGTTTGAAAATCCATGAAAATTACAAATTACGAAATGTTGTACGAACGATACAACAGCATGATATTGGCCTTTATCATAGATTCTGCTTTGTGAAAATGCTTTCACTAGAAAATTCTTTGTGATGTACTTATCTCCATCCTGCAAGAACGCCCCTTTACGCGTGGTTTTGGAGGTATACTGGAAATTGTAATTCTCGGCCATATTGTGCTTGCATTGTTGTTCATAGTTGACGTCAGCGTGATTAACCGTCAAAGGTATACTACTAAAAGTGGGTCTACAAGTCGACCATTTCTCTCAACTATATACTCAACCAGTTTTCTTTTCCAGTATTTCTCTTAGGTTTTGGTCGACAAGCTGTTATTCCTAGAAGTGGTTACACATGACGTTTTCGTGCGTCTGCTTTCATTTCAGGCTCATGACACGATGTGAGAACGAGACGCGTGTCCCTTATTATCACTGGAAACCGTTGCGCCATATAATTCACTCTCCACTTTCTTTGAGTGCAGGTTGTCACCTACACTAAACCATGCTGACCTAACCGACAGTCAATAAACCACTTTTAGTTTTGTTAGTTCACCGATGCTGATAATTATTTTCACTTGTTCCATTTTAGCTGGAAAACTTTGATCATTGCACCATAGATACTTGTGATTCTGACGGTATTCGGTCAAGGTTCCGCCAGCTTTGGCTCACTCGTAGTTAGCAATGTTATTTGATTTTTCCCTTGCTCGGTATTCAAAGTTCAGGCCTCAGAGCACTAAAGCAACAACTCCAGGGTCGTCAGACCACGAGTCATTTCTGCGCGCTGATTTTAATATCTCAGTGCCAGTCGCTGGCGCTGTCACTGGAAGGTAGTGCCTAGCTTGTCTACACCAGATATCCAGGATACACAGTGTCAGCCCTGGTACTAAGTGTCTGTTCAGTAGTGAATCAGTCACGCTGCCTGCATTGACGGTGTCAGAAGTTGCTAATAATACCTCAGTCGAAGTGTAATCCTTGTTATCTTTGCCGCAACCTTCAGGACTCGTCTGATATCACGTGGTGCTCGAACACGAGCAACATATCTGAATGGGCCAACGCAGGCCGCCTGTTGGTCACGTGACCGTAGTACTTCATACCTGTCATGTGGCAATATAAGCAACGGGGCCGGATCTCCCACAGATGTCATCACACTTTGGACAGTGGCTTGCTCATACCTACGAACACAGTCTCGTGAGTGTATTAGGGACAAGAATTTTGGGCCGTCTGTGAAGCTTATTTGTTGACCAGACAAAAAGGTGCCTCCTACAACCAAGTTGGTGCTGAACGAGTTGGCAAGACACGATGTTCTTGAAGCCGTATGACTTGCGTTTGATATTTTCTTGCTCTTTGTGTGAATGATAGCTCTGCGGTAGATGACTCTCGTTGGACGTGTTACTCCCCTATCGCGCGGTTTCCGATTTGTTGAAAGGTTCTTTCTAGATGCTTTTGATGTCCACATTTGATCTTGCCACTTTGTACGCAAACTCTTTCTGGGCAAACATCCCAACATTATGGGGTCAGTCAGTGAAGCAACACAAAACTTATCCACACATTGTATGCAGATGCCTAGAGAAAGTTGGACAAGAACGTGTTGTAGCAAGCTTTTGAGAGGTGTGCACCTCGATCAAATGGGGATATGAGTTGTTCGTCATGAAGCATTCCGCAAAATTGTGGCTCTGAAACATCGGACGGGACCTTTTTCGACCAAACGGAACCGAGGGACTCATGTTTCTTACAATGTGATATGCAATGAATACATCCTGGTGGTTGGGCGTGGACGAACCCTCTCCCAGAGTAGCCTGGCTGTTTGCTCCAACTAGAAAGTGGAAACATTTTCTCATATCCCAAAAGTGTAGTGCG
>LOND01000305.1:108277-127354 GCA_014220965.1 Paragonimus kellicotti
GAATGAAAAAATGAAAAATGAATGTATAAATCACTCGAACATCCTTGTGTTCACAGTTTCGCACGAAACCAACCACAACGACAGCAGCCACGCCGAAGTTCGAAACCGGTATACCCTAAGGTCGTTTTCAACTGAGGGTCAGTTAAAACAAACGGATATGAGGTCATGACACATACTTCGGTGATTTCAATTTTTGCACCAGATACCAAGCTCATTCATCGGTTTGGTTCGGAAAAATAATTTTCCTAACTACGACAACCGAAAAAACCGAGGTCTACGACTGGCATTTAAATGATTGTCTATTTTGTTGTGCGGGCACACTGTTAAATTTCTGAGGTTTTCTCAAACTTAAGGTAAGGGACGCCATCTTTTTGTGTATTTATTTAGTCCATATCGTATTAAATCCAGTTTTGGGAGCGTCTTCCCATTAACCGCTTCGAAGCCAAATTATCCTTTCTGACGTTGGATATTGAGGGGGACATCTATCGGATCAACAGATTACGGGAAATCGGTGTGAACTTGAATCGCTAAAAAACGATTCATCAGCGACCGTCCCGCCTGGAGAGGAGTTTACGGATTTTCCGGGTTCCGTTTTTCGACTGCAACGACTGTTTTGATTACTCAGATGTACTCTGTGGGCAGGGGAAAACAAAAATGAATAATCGTCATGGACTTCCAATGACTGTCTAAATACGTACAATTAGGCGTACGCTTCCTTCAGACTACTATTTCAAGAGATTTCAATTATAACAGACAAGACGGGCGGGTGGCGATATAAGCACGTGAACGGTGTCAACTAACCCTCTAATTGCAACTCAACCCTTCTCAGATTGGGATAACCAAAATAGCATAGTCCCGTAGGTGTGCTACCGCGGCCGATATTTGTGAAGTGCATATCACGCGGGTGTTGTGTGGCGCTGAAAGTAGTTGAAATTGGGCTGGACAGGTCCGAATTGTATCCGTGTTCGCAACCCTGTTTATTCTAGATGATCCGGACAGCAACGGATACTGGAGGCCAATCGACCGGAGGACTCCTAGATGAGGACTGTTTTCTAACGTGCAGTCGTCGCTCGTCTAAAAGACGCCCCTGTATCCAAGACCATCCAGGGTGTGCGACAACTGCTCAAGTAACAGACCACGGCGGCAGCCACCAGGACGATAAAAGCCTAGCACCAGAAACGGCAGAACTACGTGGACGGCGACAGCGCTGCTAACCAAAAATTGGTAAGGAGAAAAGACTGCGGCGTTTGTCGGTTCAACGGTCGGACCAGAACTGCAATATTCCCGGGTACTTGTCGTCAACTTGCCTAGCGGTTTCCTGAAATTAAGGACGACTAATAGATGAAGCAGGGCAGGCTGTTTCATGGCTATGCCCATCGCATTAAACACAGTGGATTTGGTAAGGAGATGCGTTTCGTGTACTACAAATCTGCTGATAGCCACCGACCAGTGGACGAGAGCATTTGATCAGGGAAATGGAATAGACGTAGTATGGGATGCAGGAAAATCTTCCTTAGTGGCTTCAGTCGTATCTTGTTAACCGTCTGTACAGGGTGCGCGTTAATAGTGTAATCTCTACAGGCAGTCCTGGCCTCAGCGGAGCACCCCGAGGTTCAATTATTGGCCCGCTACTACTTTTGATATTCATCAACGATCTTTCATTCTCAATCACTTCCCCGTTATTACTGTTTGCGGACGACGTCAAAATTTGGCGTGCCAACACCACCGATGATTCTGTTATCTTACAGAGACCTTGACATTCTATTCAACTGGTCTCGAGTGAACCGACTCGACTTTAATGCTGGTAAGTGTAAAGTCATGCACATCCACAGCTCTCTAAAACCACGTATTACCTCGACGGGTACCCGCTTCAGACAGTTCTTATCGAGAAGGACCTAGGAACCACTGTTTCGCACACTCTCTCGAGCTCTGCGAACGCTGAAACAAACGCAAAAAGGCTAGCAACACCCTGGCGTTATTGAAACGTCTTTTCGGCCAGTTCAACCCCAGTTGTTTTCAGCTTCTATACAACAGTTTCGTTCGACCGCATCTGGAGAATGGAACTGTGATCTGGCCACCACATCTCCAAAAGGACAAGCTGCTCCTGGAGACCGTGCAACGTCGAGCCACTAGGGCGGTCCGGGGTCTGAAAACCAGGCCGTATGACGAAAGGTTAAAATCTTTGAACATGTACTCTTTAGAGTATCGTCGGCTTAGAGGTGATTTGGTATTAACCTTTTTGATAATGAAGTCCCCGGATCATCCTTGCCGGCCAATGCTCAACAGGGAAATAGCTTGACACTGAGGGGTCCACCCCCTAAAACTAGAGGTCCAACATAGCAGACTAGAATGTAGACATAGCTTTTTCTCATTGCGTGTTTGCAAGGCTTGGAATGCTCTTCCAAGCCATGTTGTTTCTGCCAGCTCTGTAACAATTTTCAAGGCTCGCCTTGACCAACATATATTGCATTAGTTCGCATGCTACACCTTTTCCCCCCATTTCAGCCCATTGCTCCGACTTCCTACTTCCGTTTACAACCCACTGAACAGACGATTGAGAGGATGGTTGTGCTCTAGCTCGAAACAGCACACAACCAGACAGTCATTCCGTCGGACCACATGGAAGCGTGATCTGCAACATGTATCGCGAGAACTACTTTGTTGAAACTAACAGTTAACCCACTAGACACGTCGCACTCCTCTGCATACACTCCGACGCCTTTTGTACTTCGTACAACGATAATAAATCTGCAGGGTTTTCAGGGAACCATGCAACCCTACCTTTTCGTACTTCAGAATCGTTTTCGACCTACGGCTCGTCCCACGAACGTAAATAACACCCACCTCCTCCATGTACCTCTGAAGGCACTCCTGGAACTGTGAGAAGGTGCGAAATTCACGGTTCTCAAACATGGTCTTGAAAGTCGCAATATAATCCATTTCCTGCAAATAAAAATTAAAGAAAATCATAAATGCATGGGAGAATGAAAAATAAATGTAAAAATTACTTCAACATCCTTGTGTTAACATTCTCACACGAAACCAACCAAAACAACAGCAGCCATACCGAATTTCGAAACCGATATACCCTAAGGTCGTTTTCAATTAACGGTCAGTTAAAACAAGCACATATGAGGTCATGACGCAGATTTGATGATTTCAATTTCTGCACCAGATACCAAGCTCATTCAGCGGTTTTTGTCGAAAAAATATTTTTTCCCAACTACGACAACTGAAAAAATCAAGCTCTACGACTAGCATTCAAGGGAGTAGTGGTGAGTGGAATATCCCATGATAAAACCAATATCACCACAGGCCTGAGGTGTCATGTGGCCCTCGAATAACGTGCCCCAGAAAATAATTTGCTACATTCCACAAACTTCATCAGAGTGGGAACCGTATTGAAGCCGACGAAGCCGATACGACAGTACAGTTAGGCAGTCGATTCCATAGAAGGGTTGGAGTCAGGATTGAAGGTGACTCTGTTTTGATCACCTCCTTGAAAGTATTTCGAAACTAAAACAGTAGCAGAAAAAATACCCGTTGGCAAAATGAGATCTGAGGTATGCTGCAGGCTGAAAGGCACTGTGTTGTGTTGACATCATCATTTCATTCGGGGACATGCAGGAAACTTGGCCCGGTTTGCAGGAGTTGTGGAAGAGGGTTGAAGTGGGTCGGGCTGGCTAAAATCCCCCCCACTTAATGTGCATTGCGGAAATAGAAGTGATACCCACTTGAGGATGTCAGTGCCGTTAGGAGTGACGTTAAGCTGTACGTAGATATATCTTACTAGTAGCCAACGGCTACAATAGCCACACAAGACGGGGTTGGCAAATTTGGACTGCAGATCACTTCATATTAGTGAACTGTAGATTCTTCACAACGTCCCGTACCAGCAGTTCGAGAACTTATTAAGGGGATTTGTGTTAATACTACCTCTGAGATTGTACGAATGCTGGTATCCAATATAGGACCACTTTTCCAATAAACGAAAGTTTGTAAATGAATGGCCTCAAACTTTCAAAGCTAACGAAATATACCCTCTGTTTTTAAGACTGTACTTTGGCACAGGTTACTGATGACTCACGAGATTGACGGTGAACATTGTAGTTAGCTATATAATACGTGAGCTTTAATCTCAGTAGCCAAAGGGGGTCGAATTCAGGGTTTTGGAAACGGTACCCATAGCCCAGAGAAGACGAATAGCCATGTTGTGTCCATTGCATACTTTTCAGGGCAATCTTATTGGTCTTACACAGTAGCTCTATGGACATACGTAATACACAAAATGACGTCATATGTATATCTTATTAGCATTTGAAGGGCAGTTGGGAAGACAAAATGTTTGTTTGACGTAACCCATTTAGTCCAGTTCGGTTCAGTTCAATTCACATCAGTTCCGTTCACTCGAATTCAGTTTGCGGAACCTGAAGTGAGTGCCAATGATGTCCAATTTCTTTTTTCGGTGTATTCTATAGAAAACCCTCTTTCCTGCAGTATTTGGAGAAGATGAAGTTTTAACTTTAGTTTGGGGGGATCCTAACGGAGAGCAGTGAAATGTGATTACAAAGACGTTAGCTGAAACTATTATCGGGATTGTGCTGATTGAAAGACAACTGATAAACCGCAGACTGACCTGAATCCTTTAGGTTTAGTGCATTCCGTTGTAAAGATAAGTTTAATGGCAGAGTTTGGAAGTTTATATCAAGAGCGGTGACGGCCCCATATCCCGAGTTCTATCAATCCTTTTCGGCCTCCAAGTGTTGTCCCGTGTGTAAACCACTACAGATTTTTGATGGACAGTTTCATTATGGAAAGGGTCAGATTGACTCAACAGAAAGGATTCAATGCAATCTTTGCCGCATGTGGATTCATCAGCAACACATTGAGCTTTGAAAAGTATTGATGACTCACTCTGTATGGCGGCCGCTTTGATCTGGGATTGCCATCATTTGGTAAGCGACCGTGCATGTGTGCAATGAGATAGGCACAAGGAAAGTAGTTTGACTGACACATAGGCAATTAATCAGGTTCAAGACTGAATCACACTCCAAGCAGGGATATAGCCAGTTCCGGTCGTCTCAGGGTTCACTCAGACCCTGTGCAGGGGATAAGTGAGCTACCAGCGGGTAGACGTAGAAATGTGTTAATATGTGGCTTCTCTGGGAATTAATACATCATGCCACATGTATGTAAAGACGCTCACAAAGCACTTGAAGCGACATTTCCTGAGTATGTCGGCCTACCCGGGGAACTAAGTGGAGGAAAGTTCATCGTGTAGGACAGCCGGGATTTCAAGGACTCGGGACGACACAGAAAACCTAGGCTTACTTTGACAAAACCCAGAGAAAACCTTAGTGGAGGTGGACTGTTGTCGCGTGTGAGGGAGGTCTATAAGGCTGGCATGTTGCCAAAAACCATCATGTCAGAAATTCTAGACGTTGGGGGACAAAATATTGACGACGGAAGCCGAGGGTTGCTGTAGTCTAATCGGTGATACTAACGGTTAAGAAATCGAGACTAGAATGCATCGTCTCCTACCGAAGCCGCAACACGGGTACGGACTTCAGTCGTGGACACAATGCCACTCCTGGTAAAACCGCGGTACAGGATCTGGCATCCATCGTGACGTCAGTGAGGGGACCTGGACTAATGCAACCCCGATCAACCAAAACGAACGAAGAAGTGAGAGGAAAGGCAGGCAACTTGAGAAATACTGAGACCGCTTATGGAGAACGTTCTAACAGCCGGTGGTCGAAAATTCGAAACGACAACATGAAAGTTTAACCTGGACGTGCATTGCTGGATACCCAGACCCATAAGGGCAACAACTGGGTATGCAAGACTTGAGGACCCATACTCGACCATGCAAGGAGTAGTACACGATGTGGAAGCTGGTAGCACTGTCGCTTCGTCAAAACGTACTTAGAATAACAAAAAGCAGGTACAAAACTGAATCGCATGCCTTTTTGAAATAGATCTAAGAGTCACGCTCCGGCCAGGGGTAGATCAGCAAAGAAGGGACGGTGCCACTCCCCCTCGAGCCTGTAGCCATCCCATCTAATACGGGTGTGTCAAAAATAAGCAACATTGAAGAAAACGCCATATCTTTCAGTTTTGGCAAGCCAATAAACGGGAGTGCTAACTAACGCGTCCCAAAATGAGACAATCCTTAAGGTGCTTCGTTCCGATGGAATAAGGCAGTCAACGGAAACTTCAGAAGTTTGGTTTGCTCACGTTAATGTATTCGAATGCGTGTAGTCTTGAGAACGGTTTGCAAGAAGTTATGGAAACCATTCCAAGCCTGAATGCTGCTGGTACTGTTGGGACGTGGCTCAAGTAAGAGGACAAATATGATTGTCGGTTATGTTCCCCATAAAAGAGCGACGAAGGTGACGGCGTTACAAGGGATCGCTTGCTGGTTATTCGTGATGACGTTGGACACATACTTGTAAGTTGTTGCAGGTGCATGTGAATTGCACCAGTAATTGGTTACGACCCTCAACTCGAAACCACCACACGAGCACTATATGTATATGGGCGTCCTCAGACGCCCGTTGAAAAGATGATAGCTTGCTTAAAGATCTCACGAAAGCTTCATCCAGCAAGTGTAGCTGGGCTGTTGGAGGGGGTTTAGACGCAACTGAGATCAACTGAGGTGTGGAACTGATGAATGATGCATGTAATTCCAGTGGAGTACTGCGAGACACGCTCTATAATCGGCGGCTTACCATCATACAAGAGAGCCGACTCGTTTTAGGGAAGGTCACTGCCCGTCCGTTGTGGACCTAGTGGTTACTCCGTACTTGGAGTACTTGGAGATCAACCTGATCCCAGCCTCTGGAAAACGGCGATTATGTGGTAGCCACAAATAAAGTCCCAATGAGGCATGCGCCTCTGATGCCAAAATCCACCAGGGAATGTTATAAAGTGGACGCAACCTCGGGTAAATCAGCATGCAAAATGGTTCAAACAGCTGTACAGGACTTCGAGCGTTTCTGTTATTACGTTTACTTTAAGGCCAGGATCCGCGAGCAGGTATGAAATGTTCTTACAGTGGGAGCATCTATATTACAGTGGGGTAGACTGACTGAACATATATTCCAAAAAATTTTATCTGTGTACAAGGAAGTTGTAGGGGTTTTAGTGCCTGAGTGGACAACAAAATTCCCCCAGAGGGTATGGAAAGTGTTAGTGTGACAGAAGCGGTCACAAAAAGGGACTTTTGATACTCCAGGCTGACAGAGTGGCACGGCCGTACAAACCATACCTAGCGATATTGAAAATGGTTGCAGCGGCAATGGTGGTGCCATTCGTGGCATTGCTAAACAAGTTGCCAGTTAGGGGAATGGACGCTGACAACTGCAATAATGCTGTGGCCATTCTGTTGTATAAAAAAGGATAGGGAACACGCTTTCAGTTATCATCGGGGGAGCCTCACGAGTTCACCGCGTAAAGTACTGAGTAGGATAGTCAGGAAACAAGTATGCGACTGTCTTCTAAAGCAGGAGTTGGTTGTTTCTGCACAACACAAGTTCCCGCCTTAAAAACTTCCCGGCTTACCTCGACAAATCATTGACACCCTAGATAGAACCGGAGGTTAAATGTTGCGGTTTTCAGAAAGCCTTCAAGCTTGCTAGTTACCGATTCTTGATGAACAACTTCCCAACCAATGGTATCGCCATTGTGGACTGCAAGTGGATTGTAAACGTCTTTAACGGGCAGTACGAGGCGAGTACATATTGTCCATACCGCGATAGTCTCCCAACCACTGGAGCCCCACAAAGCACAGACTGGGCACTCTGCTGTTCCTCGTTCATTTTATGCTGAGTCATACGTAAACGCTTTAAGTTTGCACTAGATGATCTGGCGATCCCATAACGCCTTTCGTAGGCATCTGACGGTAAGAAGGATTAGCTATCTCCAAAACGGTTAATGAAGAGGCGCTCACAAAACTGGACTCAGTATGATGTTAATTGAATAAGTATACAAGAAAGTTTTTCCACCTGATACGTGAAAATTTTTCCAAAAATTGAAAAAACTGTACTCGTACACTGAAATGAACAACTAGCCATCAACCATTAATGAGGAACAACAAAACGAAGTCGAGATCACTTAAAGAAATGACCATCAACTGGGTCAGAACAAAATGACCGTTTGCGGACCAACAACTGATAGGAATTATAAGTTACCATAGAAGAAGCATGGGAGGGAAGATAGTTACATTTAATATCTAGAGTTTTGCAGGACAGACTGACTAACAGTATGGGCAATGGTAGCAACAGCTAAAGCTAGGATAGAGATGATTACTGCAATCCATCCGAAGTAGATGATGAAACGTGGGGTCAACTTTCAACGAACCCGACAGTAGTCAAACCGGCAACAGAAATCTCACAAATAATCTAAAAAAGTTTGAAATCGGAGAACAAAGTAATTCAGTGAACCACAACGAAAGCGACATGTTCCGTTATAACAGAAACCATGCAAATTGTTTCAACCTCTCCGCTGCAGTTAACATCTTATGGTGTATGTGCTCTAGATTTACGGACGTATGAACATGTTTATTGTTATAACTCAATAATCACGGAAATGAAAAGACGAGACAACGAAACAACGTATATGCTGCCAAGCGCTGGGTGCCAATGTGTCATAGCATAAATCAACAAAACAGCAAACAAGCGAAACGTTACATGGTTGAGCAGATCATTTAACCAATAGGCAAACAGTGATTGAAGGTCGATCGATAGCTTGTGCGACAGCGCGTTCGGATGACCTCGAACGCGTTGGCCAACTGTGGTGGCTGTATGTGTGTGTGTGTGCATGCGTTGTAGTAGGAACGTCTGTAGACATGTGGGATCCAACATTCATTCGCGTCAAAAGTCTGCAGGTAGAACGTCACCTGCAATGACGAATGAGTGGTATATACACGAGTGGCTGCGGAGCCCGGAGTTCCTCAAGCAACTGCCCGGTTTACGGACCATCCCATCTGGGCCTACTGACTTTGTGGGAGGGTTTAAGCTGAAACAGGCTGCATCACAGCGGATCAATGTAAAAATCTCCAATAGGTTAATGTCAATTGGTTACAGGTATTCCAAGTGCAAAAACTGTTGAATCGGTTCAAATCGTATTAGAGGTTGGCGAATAGAAATCACTAAAAGGACACGGTGAACGTAGGCCGTCAGACGCTTAGTGAATCACAATCAATCGAGTCAGATGCGCGGCGCTCATAGCTAGATGCCTTTTCTCCCGAAGTGTGAATTACGTCTAATTGGAGTCCTCGTGGGAGAAGGGAGACGTTGAAGAAAATCCGCTGACATAAACTGCGTCCCGTTGTAACTGACGGCCTCATCTGGATGGGCGGAAGATTTTCCACTTTGGTTCCGGAATTGGGAGTAAAACCTGTCGTTAAACTGCCAAGAATGCATCCTGTGACAGTGTTGTTACACGTCACTTTCGTTCAACGGAGGGTCATCCTGGAAAGGCTGAAGTACTTCCGTCAATCAGTTAACGGTTTTTGATTTTAAACGGTGCCGCGGTGATTGAAAACGTCACACGACTGTCTGTGCTCAGCAAGTGTCAGGATGTGACAAATGACGGGCAGCTGATCGCTCCATTCCGTTCTGTGAGTACTCATCGTGGTTTGCACCACGTCTGACAGGTCGGTTTAGATTACTTAGGTTTAGTCGAAGTGAAGATATTTGGACAACTAAGAAGATGTATGATTTCAGAGTAACGTGTTCGAAGACTAGGGTAGTCCCTCAAGGGGTTGCACAGTCCATCAGCACCGACCGTTTCTCAGGCTACGGATTCGGTTCATTGAAAAAGGGGAAAAACAATCAGCAGTCTTTCGGACGACTGCCCAAGCTTTGTGTATATCAGCAAAAAGGAGCTTTGTTGGAGCAGCTTGAATGATATACTAATTCAAAGAGACATTACGTGACATTACAATCCACTATTTGCCAGTCATAGAGGTGGAGATGTGGTAAGGCTAGTGTAACATGCAAGCCAGCCGCTTCTGTTCTGATTGTCCGTCACACTTACGGACCGATTTTGGGGCAACGTGGAGACACCGGGGGACAGCGTTCTTCCGAAGGAGGGGTTCCAACAACAATCCTGTAAAAGGAAACAATACACAAACATGAGCCAAAGGCCCAGTAAGCCATGCACACGACTTACACAAACGGAAACTAAAACGGCATCAACAACACAGCAGCACGCTTCGTCACACAATCCAAATTCAACTTGTGCGCGCCTGCTGGTTTCGATCGCACGTTACACAACTCCCCTCCTCGTTGAGCACCGACCCCGGTGCTCCAAACCCTCTACAAGCCGGCTGGTGCTTGTGATGCCAGGGGACATAGTGCCTGTGGGCCCACTGCCCATTTACTTTGTACTCCTTTTTACTTATACATATTCTTTTTCAACACTTTTTCTGATACATTTTTTTCTTTGACACCTCTTTTTTTCACGGCACCTCTTTTTACAATGGCACCTCTTTCATCCTGGCAGGGTCGCCAAAATGTAACATGCAAGCCAGCCGCTTCTGTTCTGATTGTCCGTCACACTTACGGACCGATTTTGGGGCAACGTGGAGACACCGGGGGACAGCGTTCTTCCGAAGGAGGGGTTCCAACAACAATCCTGTAAAAGGAAACAATACACAAACATGAGCCAAAGGCCCAGTAAGCCATGCACACGACTTACACAAACGGAAACTAAAACGGCATCAACAACAACACAGCAGCACGCTTCGTCACACAATCCAAATTCAACTTGTGCGCGCCTGCTGGTTTCGATCGCACGTTACACCTAGTAAGGTCCATTCGACGAGCTCTGAATGCAGTTCACTTAAAACAAACGCCTGACTCTGTTCACGTTATTGGTTGAGGTAAAGCAAATCTTCAGTAATTTTCCAGTGATAACCTGAATGTCTGATGATATTGATTCTGCCTCTTTGTAGTCGAAATGACGTGCTACTTCTTAAGGGCAAGTTCGGACTAACGGTTAAGGAAACCTTCACCAAAACATATACTGCAGGGTGGAAACAGGCCAATTACATAGCATTGGTATTTTGGAAAAGGTGGATAAGGGAATATCTTCCAACTCTTCAAGCTAAATAAAAGTGGTGAAGTCAATAATGTAACTTCCACTTGAGCGATGTCGTGTTTGGGATGGTCGATTCTAAATCGAGAAAACGTTGGCCCTTGAGCTTGTTTGTGCGATGATTCTTCGGTTCGAGCGGATTAGTCAGTACTGTTTTGAAAATATCGAACCAAGGACTTCAATGCACGATGTATGTCGTCTGTGTTCTTTGGAGGTCATTTTGAATGAAGAGCTGAATGGGAGGAGCGATATCAGTCGATACGCATTTCATGTGGTCTGTCTATCAAAGTTAGAATGCGAGTCACCGAAAGCCGATGCTCGGGAAGGTTGCTATGCCTTCCGGTCGCGTCGGAGGTGTATGTTTGGATTCATGAAGTACGATTTCCGCCTGTCACATATCTGAAATCGGCCAGCCTACAGAATGACATAAGGTGCGTGAAGAACACATTTCGCCCGCGAAAGGGTTCATGGTGTATAGTAGCCGCTGGAAAAGAGGAGATGTGCTGCAAGTAACTGTGAACAACACAATAGTAAAAGAGCTAGACGGTGTCAATGTGATTCATAGAGCGCGAATATTCCGAAAAATTCCTGACGGGCTGTGTCTGGCGTGGCTACCGAAAATCTTCCTGTTTGTATTCTAACGGCTATGAGTTATGCGCAAATCCTGAACATAGCAGTTGAAAGGTAAGAATTGAGACATCTTTCGTGATATAATGCGTCATTGGTATCACCCAAGGATTTGAAAACCGCTGATTTTGTGACAGAAGTGATCAGGAGCTTTGAAACATCTATTTTAACTGATTGATAATCGCTTAGTTTTCCAGTCAGCGTTCAGGTAAAAGAGGATGGTTACTGTTTTGACGTTATGCGTGGGTTCCCCGTTGCAGTTGCTTTTACTGTTCGCCTGATAGTTAACTGTTTTTATGTTGGACATGATGTATTGTATATAAATCTGATTACATATTTCGTTGCTGATTCATTTGAGGGAAATTCGACTTCATGCTTTATTCCATTTCCATTTTGTTTTAGGTAATTATTCACTTATACGGCTTTGAATAGCTAGTGGGGGATCTAGAATCTTCAGGCTGCAACGAACTTAGGAGTTGTTTGAATAAATATGTGAAATATCAAAGCGTTGTCAACGCGCCCAGTTCAAGTAAAAGGTGAAGCAATGGACGTTTGTTGTGTAATAATACATGAGTACTACTGAGGTTATGTGATAGATGGCGTACCGGTGCGCCAAGCGCAACCGACAAAAAGGCGAAATTAGCAGAGTACGACGCGTTTAGTGAACTGAGTTCACGTGCTTCCGATTACACAGTTTCCGTGACACGTGCTGCTAGTCCAGGTTCTAAGTTGGTTGGGGGAAACCGGTTTGGTTGTTGGCTTTCTCACTTCGGAGTGTATTTACAATATAAGTACCCATTTGTTTTATGCATACCTCACAAATGTCCGACTCACTGGAAGTGAAATAAACGACCCTACGTACCCCTTGGCCTATGACACCCCAGCTTCTGAGTTAAAGCAGTATGCTGCCACCATTTGTGGCAAGTACATAGCGACCACAAATACTTGCAACATCCGTCATCGATTGAAACCCCCTTTAGCAAGCCAATGGGTTTGCTTACGTGGGGGTGCAATTTGTACGGGTCCCTGTGGTTAACGTGCATCTACATGCTGTCCGTCCTTGAAATACACTTCTTTCCAAACAGTAAGTTGCTTCCGAATGAATTCGCATTTTTAGGCCGCTTCCAAAGCCCTCGCTAATGACTTGCTGAATTTAGTTTGCTCAGAAACAACACGCTTCGCCGGCACGTCAAAGTTGCTAGTATTAATCCATTTTAACCAGATTACAGTGTATTGCATCAGGGTTTGGCCGCAATGCAAGGTGTGAATTCCAGAACGGGAAGTCGGATTTTCGAGGCTATTAGCAATTCCATGTATTAGTCCTCTGAGAAGGCCAAAGCGGCTTTGCTTCAGGCAGAATCCCACTCGCTCCATTTTCCAATAGGAAGCACCCGCTGTTGGACAGAAATCTCCGAATGGGTTTGCCATGTTGGCAAAGTGGTGACTCCGTAAACACGAATGGTTATCGGCGCGATAACAACTAGCCGATTTTTTGGTTCGAATGTGTGAATAGTGCTGATTTATCTCGTGGCCTCTTTATGGACCCCGCAGTTACGATCGCCGTCACCAGGCGAGCTGTCATCCCGTTAACTATGTGATTTATTCGCATCAACGTCTAAAACTGTACTGCCTCCAAAGTTGGAGCCAGAAAAATGGCCTTGTCCAGCACCACTGAATAGTGGGGATCTGGTTACACTGGGCGGTAAACTTCGTGATATTTGTGCATACGAACCAGTTCAATTGAAGATGATGTTAAATGACAACCCAGATGTCACTGGCAACGGTAAGGAAAGCCACATTTTTATGTTGTGTAATGTCGACCTATAGACCTTAACAAACAGGACGGAAGATTTTTATGAAACCGGACGGGAAGCAAAAACTGTGCTGCAGGTTAATCGGAATTTTACAGGAAATGCTGCAGGAATTCTCAACCTTCGATTATGTTGGCTAATGGGAGATTAACCACGGATCATAGCGTTGTGACTTTTGAAATGCACTAAGGCTGAAAGTTGATATTAAATAAAATGCGCTTCATTGCTTGGTTTTAAGTTAGTGCGAAGTTCGGGCTATGTTTCGAACAGTAACCCCAAATCAAATCTACATTCCGCGCAACTTAACCACTTCGCATTCCTGAAGACGCATCACATTCTACCTTCTTTCGAATTCATTTTACCTAGGTTTACTTCAAGGCTTTCATTTGCAAATAACGCCAAACCAGACTACACGGGTTAAAGTGGACAGCAAATTTAGCACACACATCATGCTGACCAGCGTCGAATGAATATCCAAAAGCGTTCACATTAATTTCTGAAGATTTTCCTCATGATATCTTTGAATATACTCTAACGTGCAGTCGAGACCAACAAGCGCGCACTGGTTAAATTTCTACTGTGTGACCGAACGTGATTCTCTTTTGTTGGTGTCGTTTCGGTTTAAGTTTGTGTAAGTCGTGTGCATGGCTTACTGGGCCTTTGGCTCATGCTTGTTTGTATTGTTTCCTTTCACAGGATTGTTGTTGGAACCCCTCCTTCGGAAGAACGCTGTCCCCAGTGTCTCCACTTTGCCACGGATGTGGTCCGCAAGTGTAGAGACGGACGGCTTGTATGTTGAAACACTTCGTTTCTAGGAAAGCGTTGTGACCACGACATCGCATCATACACACCAAGGATGTAATTACCTACCTCATATATTATCGAATAAATGCCAACAAGAAAGGAGTTACTCAATATATTACGCAAGTCCATTATCAGTTTATTGTTAACCCGATCCATTCACCAGAGTGGAAATCTCAGCTTTATCATCAACCAATCCAGCTATCAACTTATCGCGTTTGTTCAGTGTCCTTGAAAACATTTTCAGGCGTCAAAAGGGACTTCAATGGGTTTCAGGGTACCCAGTCAACTGCACTTCTCAGTATACTGTAAAATTACCTAGTGATGCAGTATTGACTTAAGGATTTACCACCTGCAAATAAGTTCGGGCCATTTACAAAAATATTTCGAGAAAGCGCGTGCAAGAATTAGGAAATTGCACACCTGTTTGAATTCAACTGAATAGGAACAAAGAATTCCAAGCCAAGACTCGTGAATCACATGCCGTGTGACTGTGGTCAGCATGGTGACCACAATCCAAAATGCTTATAGAAGTGTATTCCCCCATTAAGGCAGTATGTACGATTGACGTATCATCCCAAATTAGTGACAACATACTGATCCCAAATGTCGCTGCAGAAGTTACTTCATACATACAGGGGATGGCTCTTTTGATCAGTTCAAGAAAGTCGGATTCTTCTGGGCAGCCACCGTTGAAGTGGTTGCTTGCGTCGAGCGATTGACGATTGTTATGCGTCTCGTAGAAANGGGAAAAACAATCAGCAGTCTTTCGGACGACTGCCCAAGCTTTGTGTATATCAGCAAAAAGGAGCTTTGTTGGAGCAGCTTGAATGATATACTAATTCAAAGAGACATTACGTGACATTACAATCCACTATTTGCCAGTCATAGAGGTGGAGTGTGGGTAAGGCTAGTAAGGTCCATTCGACGAGCTCTGAATGCAGTTCACTTAAAACAAACGCCTGACTCTGTTCACGTTATTGGTTGAGGTAAAGCAAATCTTCAGTAATTTTCCAGTGATAACCTGAATGTCTGATGATATTGATTCTGGCCTCTTTGTAGTCGAATGACGTGCTACTTCTTAAGGGCATGTTCGGACTAACGGTTAAGGAAACCTTCACCAAAACATATACTGCAGGGTGGAAACAGGCCAATTACATAGCATTGGTATTTTGGAAAAGGTGGATAAGGGAATATCTTCCAACTCTTCAAGCTAAATAAAAGTGGTGAAGTCAATAATGTAACTTCCACTTGAGCGATGTCGTGTTTGGGATGGTCGATTCTAAATCGAGAAAACGTTGGCCCTTGAGCTTGTTTGTGCGATGATTCTTCGGTTCGAGCGGATTAGTCAGTACTGTTTTGAAAATATCGAACCAAGGACTTCAATGCACGATGTATGTCGTCTGTGTTCTTTGGAGGTCATTTTGAATGAAGAGCTGAATGGGAGGAGCGATATCAGTCGATACGCATTTCATGTGGTCTGTCTATCAAAGTTAGAATGCGAGTCACCGAAAGCCGATGCTCGGGAAGGTTGCTATGCCTTCCGGTCGCGTCGGAGGTGTATGTTTGGATTCATGAAGTACGATTTCCGCCTGTCACATATCTGAAATCGGCCAGCCTACAGAATGACATAAGGTGCGTGAAGAACACATTTCGCCCGCGAAAGGGTTCATGGTGTATAGTAGCCGCTGGAAAAGAGGAGATGTGCTGCAAGTAACTGTGAACAACACAATAGTAAAAGAGCTAGACAGTGTCAATGTGATTCATAGAGCGCGAATATTCCGAAAAATTCCTGACGGGCTGTGTCTGGCGTGGCTACCGAAAATCTTCCTGTTTGTATTCTAACGGCTATGAGTTATGCGCAAATCCTGAACATAGCAGTTGAAAGGTAAGAATTGAGACATCTTTCGTGATATAATGCGTCATTGGTATCACCCAAGGATTTGAAAACCGCTGATTTTGTGACAGAAGTGATCAGGAGCTTTGAAACATCTATTTTAACTGATTGATAATCGCTTAGTTTTCCAGTCAGCGTTCAGGTAAAAGAGGATGGTTACTGTTTTGACGTTATGCGTGGGTTCCCCGTTGCAGTTGCTTTTACTGTTCGCCTGATAGTTAACTGTTTTATGTTGGACAGTGATGTATTGTATATAAATCTGATTACATATTTCGTTGCTGATTCATTTGAGGGAAATTCGACTTCATGCTTTATTCCATTTCCCATTTTGTTTTAGGTGATTATTCACTTATACGGCTTTGAATAGCTAGTGGGGGATCTAGAATCTTCAGGCTGCAACGAACTTAGGAGTTGTTTGAATAAATATGTGAAATATCAAAGCGTTGTCAACGCGCCCAGTTCAAGTAAAAGGTGAAGCAATGGACGTTTGTTGTGTAATAATACATGAGTACTACTGAGGTTATGTGATAGATGGCGTACCGGTGCGCCAAGCGCAACCGACAAAAAGGCGAAATTAGCAGAGTACGACGCGTTTAGTGAACTGAGTTCACGTGCTTCCGATTACACAGTTTCCGTGACACGTGCTGCTAGTCCAGGTTCTAAGTTGGTTGGGGGAAACCGGTTTGGTTGTTGGCTTTCTCACTTCGGAGTGTATTTACAATATAAGTACCCATTTGTTTTATGCATACCTCACAAATGTCCGACTCACTGGAAGTGAAATAAACGACCCTACGTACCCCTTGGCCTATGACACCCCAGCTTCTGAGTTAAAGCAGTATGCTGCCACCATTTGTGGCAAGTACATAGCGACCACAAATACTTGCAACATCCGTCATCGATTGAAACCCCCTTTAGCAAGCCAATGGGTTTGCTTACGTGGGGGTGCAATTTGTACGGGTCCCTGTGGTTAACGTGCATCTACATGCTGTCCGTCCTTGAAATACACTTCTTTCCAAACAGTAAGTTGCTTCCGAATGAATTCGCATTTTTAGGCCGCTTTCCTAAGCCCTCGCTAATGACTTGCTGAATTTAGTTTGCTCAGAAACAGCACGCTTCGCCGGCACGTCAAAGTTGCTAGTATTAATCCATTTTAACCAGATTACAGTGTATTGCATCAGGGATTTGGCCGCAATGCAAGGTGTGAATTCCAGAACGGGAAGTCGGATTTTCGAGGCTATTAGCAATTCCATGTATTAGTCCTCTGAGAAGGCCAAAGCGGCTTTGCTTCAGGCAGAATCCCACTCGCTCCATTTTCCAATAGGAAGCACCCGCTGTTGGACAGAAATCTCCGAATGGGTTTGCCATGTTGGCAAAGTGGTGACTCCGTAAACACGAAATGGTTATCGGCGCGATAACAACTAGCCGATTTTTTTGGTTCGAATGTGTGAATAGTGCTGATTTATCTCGTGGCCTCTTTATGGACTCCGCAGTTACGATCGCCGTCACCAGGCGAGCTGTCATCCCGTTAACTATGTGATTTTATTCGCAATCAACGTCTAAAACTGTACTGCCTCCAAAGTTGGAGCCAGAAAAATGGCCTTGTCCAGCACCACTGAATAGTGGGGATCTGGTTACACTGGGCGGTAAACTTCGTGATATTTGTGCATACGAACCAGTTCAATTGAAGGTGATGTTAAATGACAACCCAGATGTCACTGGCAACGGTAAGGAAAGCCACATTTTTATGTTGTGTAATGTCGACCTATAGACCTTAACAAACAGGACGGAAGATTTTTATGAAACCGGACGGGAAGCAAAAACTGTGCTGCAGGTTAATCGGAATTTTACAGGAAATGCTGCAGGAATTCTCAACCTTCGATTATGTTGGCTAATGGGAGATTAACCACGGATCATAGCGTTGTGACTTTTGAAATGCACTAAGGCTGAAAGTTGATCTTAAATAAAATGCGCTTCATTGCTTGGTTTTAAGTTAGTGCGAAGTTCGGGCTATGTTTCGAACAGTAACCCCAAATCCTACATTCCGCGCAACTTAACCACTTCGCATTCCTGAAGACGCATCACATTCTACCTTCTTTCGAATTCATTTTACCTGGTTTACTTCAAGGCTTTCATTTGCAAATAACGCCAAACCAGACTACACGGGTTAAAGTGGACAGCAAATTTAGCACACACATCATGCTGACCAGCGTCGAATGAATATCCAAAAGCGTTCACATTAATTTCTGAAGATTTTCCTCATGATATCTTTGAATATACTCTAACGTGCAGTCGAGACCAACAAGCGCGCACTGGTTAAATTTCTACTGTGTGACCGAACGTGATTCTCTTTTGTTGGTGTCGTTTCGGTTTAAGTTTGTGTAAGTCATTTGCATGGTTTACTGGGCCTTCGGGTCATGCTTATTTGCGATGCTTCCTTTCACAGGATTGTTGCTGGGAACCCATGCTTCTGAAGAACGCTGCTCCCCAGTGTCTCCCACTTTGCCACGGATGTGGTCCGCAAGTGTAGAGACGGACGGCTTGTATGTTGAAACACTTCGTTTCCAGGAAAGCGTTGTGACCACGACATCGCATCATACACACCAAGGATGTAATTACCTACCTCATATATTATCGAATAAATGCCAACAAGAAAGGAGTTACTCAATATATTACGCAAGTCCATTATCAGTTTATTGTTAACCCGATCCATTCACCAGAGTGGAAATCTCAGCTTTATCATCAACGAATCCAGCTATCAACTTATCGCGTTTGTTCAGTGTCCTTGAAAACATTTTCAGGCGTCAAAACGGGCTTCAATAGGTTTCAGGGTATCCAGTC
>LOND01000305.1:127454-142074 GCA_014220965.1 Paragonimus kellicotti
CGTCCACCCTCATGCACACATGCAACCTTCTAATCAAATTGACGAACTTACCTGGACGCCCAAACTTGCCACACACCGTCCACAACGCCTCGCGCCCCACGGAACCAAGCGCCTTGGTGAAGTCTACGAAGTAGGCATACAGGGGACAGTCTCGTTCCGAGTATTCCCCCTGAATTTGTCAGGCAGCGGACACCAGGCAGGTCGTGCTCCGACTCCCCCGGGATCCGCATTGCTCCTCAGCAACATTAGTCTCCAAGACTTCCGTATTCAGCTGGTTCAGAGGAGTTCTGGCAAGCACCTTGCCTGCGCAGCTTAGCTGACTTATGCTCCGTTGGCTCTCAGGGCATTGCTCGCTACCCTCACCTCTGAACAAGGGTACGACAAGGGCATTCTTGAATTATTGTGGCATCACTTCGTGCTATCAGGTGAGGTAAATCAGCTGCAGCAAAAGCAAACATCACAGGCATACTCACAGCAGGTTTGACAGAATAGTAGACAGTGAGATAGTGCAATAATGCGAGGGACTAGCTGTCTTCTACGAGTAAATTTTGGCATGCATGAGAGGGCACGAAGGTAGATACTTGCTTCACATAACAGACAAATGCGCACTCCCGCAACACGCCAGCCATGCTGATCTCAGTGTTCAAACTTTTTCACCTCCACCGCCAAACCTGTCGAAATCTGGTTGACAAATTTGGGAGCCGAATATATGAGGTACCCCAGTGGAAATTATCCAATTTACGCCCGAGAATACTTATGCAGAGAGAATATACCTCAGGAAATGGGCTGTTCTAACATGAAAAAATTCCGACAACAACCAAGCCACCTTTGCATTACGGGCGACAGTGACAAGGCAGACGACGGGATCACTTTTCTTCCCAGAGCTTCCTCTGCATTTTTGAATGTCAGTAAAGCAGTTACAGATTTAGCAAGTACTGTGCTTGTAGGCAAGTCCAAAAAGAGAACGGTCAGTTTGGCAAGAATCTTCGATTTGTAATCATTTTTAAAGATATTACAATGGACATTTCTGACAAAATCCATGGAAATGCGACAGCTGCGATCAGTTGTGAGTGATGTTTAACTTCAAAGTACCTTCATTCAATCAACTGTAAGCAAGCAGTGTTAATAGGCAAACTGAAATACATCGAGAGAGTGTCGGACGCACTAATTTGGTGGCGAAAACATTTTCCACAGTTTCTGCGAAAATAACTCATTATAGGCGCTAGCCCACTTTATTAAGCCTTATAAATGTATCCATTGCAATTTTCAAGATGGAATACATGATCCACTAATCTGAAAATGCTCCATTTTGCGACGCTTTTAAGATATATTCAAAGTGCGAACACATGACCAAACGAAGTTGGCAGTGTATTTCAACAAGAACACTAACATAGTTGGCCGTCAAACGTGCAAGACAACGTTTTTGGTTTCCTCATTCAATAACACATATCCCCCTTTTTGCATGATTTCAGGCAGATAGTGGTCGACGAAACGTTGTCTCAAGTAGTTGCAACTAACATTGTTATCTGACTTTTTCCACCTTGGGTACATACGGGACGGCGTTAAAGTGGGTACTATGTTATTCCCTATCACTCAGATCCTCCATAATTTAGTTCTGTTCACACTACTACAGTTTTTCTCAATCGATTGAGGTCACGTGGCGTTCATATAACATTAACCTAAGCTACCTGCCAATCACTAAAAGATATACTTTTCAGCAAGTCACCATTTCATATGCAGAACGCTATTTATCTGTTGCGGTGACCGGCGATGCTCCAATTGAAATGCCATTCAACAAAACTGAAGTTAATAATTAACATCTATTCCAAGCGCTACATATAAAGATTTCTCATCATTACCTGCACGTGCTTGTCTCCAACCTCGTTACTAGCAAAAGCCGAATAGTTGGATTAGCTGAAAGTGTGAACGCGTACTACTTAACAAGACGGTGATCATAGCTCGAGTCGATCAGATGGATCAGCTGCTGGCGTGAGGGCTTGGAGAAGAGGCAAAATCTTAGTAACGTGTGTTGCAGATGCGCAGGATTTTGACGACGGTAGATTTTCTCCTAAGTCGTTAAGAAAAAACCGAATATAAATAAACGTTCCAGGGGTTGAAGTTTTTCGGGCTACTGAAAGCCCGATTATGGGAGCGAACGATAAGGCGACAATTGAGTTAATGGCGGGAATCAATGTTAGCTGGGATTGTCGTTCGGCTGACATTGGGACGATACCTTCGTTGGTTTGGTCTGAGCCACGGAAGATAGTTCAGCCATGTGCGGTCGTCATCTCGAACAGTCGGTGGATTTCTTTTCAAACGCAACAATGTTGTGGAACAGGTTAAGTCAGTGGAAGACCGCCGGAGTAAACTGGCAGACTGGTTGTTACAACCACAGGGGTGACTTCAAGAGTCGCCGTGTAGCTGGAAAAGGTAACTACATTCCCGATTTGTTTTCCCGAACACAATACCTGAATAAGGCCCCGAGGACGTGTTCGGAGTTGGCGGTATTGAACTAGAGGACGATTCGAGAAGGTTGCAAGTAGTACAGAGGATAAATACAGCGATAAGGAATGTGATTGACCAACTACTATCGAAGGGATAACCGTTGAAAAGCGGGTGATCTCTGCAGGTAATAGCCTTCAGGACCCGCTGTTCAAACTTGCGACCGAACAGTGCGAGAATTCTAATACTCCAACTGCGGAAGTGAGTTAACGTGTCAGTTATACCGACGTGTTTGAGAGCGATAATTGTGTAAAAAAATGTCATCAGCGCATACGAAACATCACTGAACTCACAAAATGCTGAAGCAAATGGTCTTAAGGGCGGACTGAGAAACGATGTCTACAATTATGCACTGATGTGCAAACACTGTTGGCTACGGAAGAACATTGGCTACTGGAATCGACATCTCACTCAACCAATCCCGACCGAGATGAATGGAAACAGGCACTGTAGCCAGTTAGCGTGCAAGCACCGTATACGGGGTGATGGGGGAAAACATCGTTGCAAATCGTGAAACACTGCTGAACATACTGACTGATCAAGATCCCTGCTGCGAAAATAAGAAGTTTCGGAACTGGTTGAAACGTTTATAACTTAAGGAAACTCGCAAAGCGCATACCATCTTCGATTGAGGGGACCGACAGAAAGAAGATTCGCACAATCAAACGGTGGTTAGCAGTGAAAAGAGAAACCTAGGAGGAAACGTCAACGTTGATTCCGAAACCGCACCGACGTTCGCCAGAAGGAGCAGCGAAAAATTGCTGTTCGAGGTTGTGTACCGGTGCGTACCACACCTGCCAGTCAGTCACGTAATCGACTTATGGGGAGACCGTAGGATGATTGCACGTGAACTGACAGAGGATCCGAGGTTGGTCAGTCGTAACTTGTCAAGCCCACGGGAAGTTCCCAAGACGTGGTCGACTGCAAGGTTATCGGGACGACCTGCTGTGTTTGAACCCGATTCAAAGATTAAGTAGTGGGACTGGCGGAATCCGGACGCAAGAGACCCCGGATCTAAGAAGTTCCTGCCAGGGTAGAAGGAAAATTTTGAATAGTGGAATGTCTCGATTCGGTGCATTTGGTTGAAAATGAGAAGAATCAGAACTGAGTGCTCAAAGGTCAGCCTTGTAAGTTGTATGACACCTCTATCAGAAAATAATATATCGATATATATATGTATATATCTATATCTATATCACTGAGCCCAATACGCAGATGGTTGAGGGAACGAGGGAAACCTGAATGACCTTTGTCGCAGCCGGAACAGACTGCGAGAAAAGCTGTGTAGTTAATAGAACTGATCGCACTATACCGCTGACATTACTACTGAGCAGTGAGGCACGAGCATATATTTGAGAACTGGAGTAACCGGGGGCAAAATACAGGTAGAAACGTTGGGGTGCAGTTCGGCATGAAATGGTTTTTGGTACATACAGGAACTGGGCATTGGCAACGGTTGCAGTTTTCATGTTCTGGGACCAATGTTATATGCAAGTGAGCGTTTGTTCGTCATCGCGCTGGACAGCATAGATCGTGTATTGGTTTTCAAAATGAGCAATCCTTGCTTCATTCGCCCTCCTGGTGCACAGCACCAGCACTTTCGATGCGACTGATTTGGAGAGGTGCAGATGTCATGCTGTTGTAACGGCCAACAGCCTTAATAAACATCCGTTCATTTGTTGCCTGTGCAGAGATGACCACGGCAGTATAGACTGTATGTACTTCGTTTTTCAATGGTAACAACAACGGGAATATTCAGTCACACTCAGCAGACAGTGTTTTATCGAGCTAACAGCCAATCACATGACAGTCATGTTGAATTTGTTTAAGTGTCCAAAGTCTGGCGGTGACGGGCATCACCATAGCCTGATGCATGATGACGTGTCACCAGATGCATCCGAAACGAAAGAAGAGGGTGTACGATACGGTTCAACCCGTACTAGTTCAAAGTGTGTCCTTTTGGGCTTTGCACTTTTCCGGCTAGTGAGCAAAAGGTGGCATTTGAGACGCATGCGTTTGTGGACGATGGTTCGGACGCAATCGCAGCAGATGATCAGTGTCATCCAAGCTCGATTTGTGGAGTAAGATCAGTAGGCGTTCGGTTCGCACTCTGCATGGCATTCGTATGATACCCTTTCATCAAGTAGCATTTGAAATTCAATCACTGGTTGAGCTGAACGCCATTTCTGAAGTCACCAAACACTACTGATAAAGTACCCGTTGCGCAGGTTGACAGGCAATTTCTGATAGAGTTGCAACAGTGCACTCACCTAGCAGAAACTGACTTCGCTGGTTTTTCGAACAAAGGTGTAGGAGTTCTTATTGAGTTCGATTTTCCCAGGCTGAATGTGTGGTGGAACAAAGGATAAAAACCAAAAAGAAACTGTACGCTGTTTGACCAGACCTTGGGAGGAGCCCCAGAGGTGCAATTTGTGCCAAGGTGTGCAAATAGCGTGGTTGTTAAAATGGTGTCTTTAGAAAATGAAATTGAAAGAATATATGGGATGGCATTTGTTGAGTGAGGTAGGTCGGAAGAAAGGACTCTGGCAGTCGAGAATACCGAAGCCATAGTCAAGGTGGAAGCGCCAATATCTCCTCTGGACGACCACTACAAAATAGGTTAACCTTCGGGGACATGGACGAGCCGGCCACCGGAGAATGGCGCAATGTGTGGGCAACGTCTGTACTTACCCGAACGAAGGTTGTTTAGTGACGCCACAAAAACTATAGTTTGCAGCCGTTATATATAGCCACATGAACAAAGGCCGTATAAAAGAGGTCTCTTCTTGGAGCGTTAATAGTTTCAGCCGATGATATCTGCTAAATCATACAGCACTTTACTCGGGATAGCTGAATAAGAAGCGTATGCTGTTTGATTGCGTTGCCGCGTACGAAAGAGTCTCTTAACCACGCACTTATGCAAGGAACTGAACTGAACAATAACAATGTTGGCGTGTTCCCCGCCTTTGTAAGCAACTAGTAGCCATCACGGCAGATGCCGAGGAAAATTTTCGGCAGTTCCAGTGTCCAGGAAGTGGTAGGTGGGCGATGAGCCTCTTGTGATAGTGTCCGCTCTCCTCAGATGGATCTCATGAGTTACACATCCATCTGTCCACTGCTATATCGCCGTCCGATGCAAACTTTGCGCTTTAAAGGGCGGCTGGTGAGCGTGGACGGGATTTTTTGGCTTCAACGGTATCGATATTAAGGAACCTCTATGTGAACGACTGCATGTTATCAACGAAGACGACTGAGGAATTCACAACCATTGTAATCGAACTTAACGTTTTGTCACAGATGGGTGGGTTTCGATCTAAAAAGTGGACGTGTAATGGAGCCGGAGTGTGTCGAGCGTAGATTCTCTGTGGGTAGACCGCAAAAAAGAATTAACTTAGACTTACAGTGTTTCGATTGTCAAAGAGCACTAAGTGTGACGTGGGGAGAGATAAATGATTGCCTCCAATTTTGACTACGTCTTGAGGATGCATGTAATCCCAGGAATGGTATGTTGGAATACATTGCTTTCTTATATTACCCTTAAGGAGTGGTTTTCACGTTGCGTGTAATCGGTAGATCGTAAATATCTGTGTAATATTTGAGGTAAAAACCTTTCTTCAAGTTACTGAATTTGTTCTATGTTTGTGGCGTGTTCCCGTCCCTGAAATCGTCTAATTCGGTTGCTGGAAAGCTTTTTGTTTCAATATTCTAAAGATGTAAGCAAGGAACATGCGGTAGTTCAGTGGCATACGGGGTATTTGAAAAATAATGGAGTCGTACCTTACGTTATTTTGGAGAAGTAATGGTGGTTTATGATGAAAATTGATGTCACACGTGGAAACATGTTTTTATTGGAACTTGAATGTAATTAAGCAGGAAAACGTGATTATACTTCCAAAGATTGAACCGTTGTTGGATCATGAGGACTACGCTTTTTATAAAGCTGCGAACGTAAGATACGCCAGTAAATAGTCAAACTTAAGATTATGCGCAAAACCAGGCGAACAAATGGAACTTTCTTAGTTGTATTTGGCATGCATTGCCATTCGTTACTACCATGGTTTCAAACTTTTCCATGGAGGCATGACGTACGTTGGAATGAGGACTGGGGGACTTGGCTGACCGAAAACACCGAGGAGCACTTCCCACTTAGAAGCTTACAATATCTTCGTGCAATTGCCCTAGCTTACGAGTGAAGGCCAACATACCCTGTGCTGAAACATAGGTGAGCTAATGAAGTCACTGAGAACGAACACGTGGGATATCGACGTGAATTATCTATTTGAAGTCTGTGGAAAATGGTACATACTACCTCCGCCTTTCTTCAGCACAGAATGTAGCCGTTGGTTTCCGCGCGTTCTGGGTGTCCTTCCGGATGACTGAAGCCATGTATCAGATGAAGTCCTCATCATCCCGCTCATTACCTCTGGAACTTGCAGGATAACTATGTACGCATTTCTGAAGCAACTCATTTTTGTCAATTATATCAGGAGGATAATCGTTCCAGGTTATACTGGGTAATGCTTTCTTCGGTTGGTGTGCGAGCGGTACACTGTCCGCTCACCAGTCTAAGTCGACATCCTTTATGGGTTGTTTGCTGGGCTTGGCTTTCATAATCACTGGAGGAAGTGCAAACAATGGCTGAAGTAGGAGGGAACTGACAAAATTAGCAATTCAAAACATGCACCTACCAGGTGACTGAGGTTGAAGCTGCTTGCCACAGAATGGACACTCGTTATGTCCGCCATTTGGATGCATTCAGAGTGAAAAATCAGCTGATCGGCATCACAGCGATAGCTGTCCATCTGTACCGGATCACCGCAGTGTCCACATGGCAATCCTGTTTCAGGCTTCTTCACTCATCTCGGTTGCATACTGCTTGTACGTTCGCCAGCGGGGAAGCCATGCAAAGATTAATTGGTCTTAACATGTCCTACTATTTTACTCACGAAGGCAATGACGTTAAAACGGGTCACTGCCTTGCGGCTGCCGCAACCATGCAGTTTTTTAAATAAATCATACGGGGAATTATGGCGATAGGTTGAAGTTGGCCACAGCAAGAGGCCGAAGCTGCGGGCCCACCAACCGTCGAATTGGCAGTTGTACGCCACCACCCGATACCCAGGAATGGGAGTGCGACCTTTGTAAACGGGAATAAACACTACAGAAAGCTTTACCGTAGGGGTAGAAATGTTTCCGAAACACTGACAGAATGTGCATGCAAGAAGCCACACTGAACGGCAAAGATGACTCTCGGTGGTGCCCTGCGTGCTATTCACGACGAAAGCATCGCCATTGTGTTGCGCACGGTGTAAGAGTAACTTACTCTTGCTCAGTGTTTACCATAGCCATTCGGTGGAAGAAATAACGACTGCGGAAAGAATTCGTCTTTTAACGAACATGACAAATAAATTTAATCCACTTACATGCTTACGTACGGCATCGCGTACATGAAAGTAACACAACATTATGTCGCAGCCGAACACCACACGGGCTGCTCTCATTTGCGCAGCCATTTTATCCATGACAAACGTCTTCACTTCAATGTGCTCACCCATCATTTCTCGAAAAATTTCGAACAGCCTACGTAGTGAAGCATACTTCTCACTACGAACGTACCCGTACATCACAGCCGGCCGTGTCCCATACCATCTGTTACGCGGAATTGATATAACTACCAGTTTCGAAAGTATGGAGAAATATTCAATGACATACTTTGCCCGTTTGTCTCGTGACATCTACATTCACAACGGGCGGGAAACCTCGGACTAATCCATTCTGCGTTCGCTGGACGAAGCGGATATGCATAATTGTTGCCTTTATCCTTCATCGTGCGCACCACACATATCGCGCTAATCACCGACAGCACTTGCTCGAGGTTCTCTAGGGTTCCGTTACCATTCTTATATAACAAACTCACTTGACGTTGCAAGCAATAATTTGCGGCGGATGTTTCCAACGTCAGCGGTCGTGATAAACTGCCCGCGACATTCCGCCTAACGTTAGCAGTTGGTGTATTGTATTGGAACGGGCTCCTGCTTCCGTTCAATTCCCTGATGATGAATCCCCTGTTTGTAAGATGGGACTCGTATAGCGGACGATCGAGTGGTGACTGAGCTGACAACCTGACGGGCATTTCGTCGGACTGTATGAAATGGTGATCTGCAACATGTATCGCGAGAAATGAATTGTTGAAACTAACAACAGTTAACCCACTAGACACGTCGCACACCCCTGCATACACTCTCATGTTTTGTGCAGCGGTGATACATCTGCATTGTCTTCAAGGAATCATACCACTCTACCTTATGGTACTCCAGAACCGTTCTCGAACTACGGCTCGTCCCACGAACCTAAACAACGCCCACATCCTCCATGTACTTTTTAAGACACTCCTGGGAACTGTGAGAACGTGCGGAATTCACGATCCTCAAACATCGCCTTGAAGGCTGCAAAATACTCCGTTTCCTAAAAAGTAAATAAATAAAGGTAAAAAAATAAAATTAAAATATAAAATAAAATGAAAAATATTTTTGCATCCATGTGTTAACATTGCCAAACGCAATCGACCACAACAACAGCAGCCATACCTATGTTCAAAAATGACATACGATAAGGTCGTTTCAAATCGACGGACGGTGAAAACAAACAGAGATGAGTCCATGACACAAATTCCGGCGAATTTCAATTTCTGCACCAGGTACCAATCTAATAAAACGCATTATGCTTTAAAAGTATTTTTCTACCCAAGATGATTGAAGAAATCACGGTCCACGGCTAGCTTTCGAGTAGTTGCCTCAATGCCACTTACAGCCCGTGAGCTCATTCGAGGTCTTCGAGCAGGATTCATGGTTAAAATCGTTTAATAGGATATGCCGATCGTCAATCCTGGAAGGAGTGGCTGACAAATTTCTAAAATACTAGATCACTTAGGATACTCCATTGTTTTTCTTCAAACATATCTACTGGGATGAGTGCAGAACTGTAGTTGTATTGCGATGCACATGAGATAGGATACGGAGCTGTTGGTTATATTAAGCTAACAATGTTGAACGGTTTGGTTAATTATTGTTCCATCCTACGCAACTCAAGAGCAGCCCTGCGCAAAGTAGTCACCATCTCAAGATTTGACATCACGGCGGTCGTCCTCACAATAAAAAAAACAAGACTGATGAGATTTTCGGGCAAACAGTGATGCGTTTCGACCGCGTATCTGTATGTACAGACTCAGCGTTAGTAGTGCAATATATTGGTAGTACATCGTGGGGCTTTGCCACGATCATTGTGAACCGAGCGAGGCCAATTCGTGAGTATACTACTATGTCATAGTGCAGCAGTGCCTTCTGAGTTGAGGCTTCACATTCGTCTTCACATGAACTGGACCAGTGAGTTCAAGGGCCGAGGTTTCTAGAGCATTCAGAGAGCAGCTGGCCAAAGTCAGCATTTTCTAATTCATTTACAGATGAGAACGGCTAAATTAGGCGTGTTTTGACTGCTGAGACTGTGCATGCAGTGAATCCCATTTTGGAACGTCTAGTATCACGATATTCTACTTGGTTAAAACTGGCGGAAGGCTGTGGCGTGTCCCTCTCGCCTTATCAGGTTCGTTCGCGCACCGAAGTCCGGAAGCCAAAGAGACCTGGTGGAAACAAAACTATGGCGTCTGTTCGAAGCGTATAGAGCGACCAGCTGGTTAATCATGCTTGCTGAAGGAAAATGTTCTTCAAATGATTTGAAATAACTCTGGACCGCAGAAGCATAGGCCGGTCGTCCTGGTTGCAGCCATCATTAATCGATGAATTTGTGTGTTTCGGAGGAAGCGCAAGTGATGGCGCTGGCAAAACGGCACAAAACCTGTTATTTTAGCGTTCTACGGCACGGTCCACAGAGCCCGTATTTGAACATCACCAAGTGATTAAAGGTCACGTGGATGTCACCGGTGTACCCACATCCATTTAGACGAACTTTTAGCTGTCGAAGGAGATGGAGACTGTCAATTGCCTGATGAATATGTGCTATAGATGCGAATTACTTTTTGTGAAACCGTAGGAGCAGCTGATGGCTCCACTACCAGCAAATAGAATGACTGCTGATGGGTATTCCTTGAGGCAAACTGGAGTGGATTACTTAGATACGTTCAACGCCAAGACAAGTTGGAGCGGAAACAAGCGTTAGGGTTGTGTGCTTACTTGATTTCAGGTTCGTGTTATTCAACGGGAGGTTGCCCACTCATTGTCAGCTGATTCGTTCATGATGACACCTTATTAGATTTGTGGGCAGACGAGGTGCTCCGGATGCCATATGTGGCGACAACGGCATTAACTTTGTAGGGGAAAGCCCAGAGCTGAAGAAAGAGCTGCAAGCTTTGGACTAAAGAATGGTTGTTGACAATTTGATGAGTCGTAAATTTTATTGACATTTTAACCCATCTGAGCCAGCCATCGAGTGGACATATGAGAAAGAATGGTAAGAACCGTCGGGCACGTGCTTGCTTCCGTGACTCCCGGGCAGGTTATGAATAAGAAAGCAAAGTTTAGTCAAACTGCAGAGGTGGGGAAACTCATTAACACTTATTCGCCTGTGCCTGCGCATGACAATAATCGAACTCCGAAGGTATTGAGACCATACGATTTGTTATTGCTCCGGTCAGATTTCCTAAACGAAGAAGTTAGATTGTCAGAGTGCTATGCCACGGGTCGAGGGCAAGCGCAGCAACTTGCTTGCGAGTTTTGGAGCACTTCTGACGGGAAGGTATGCGTGGTCTGCAAGTCTGTCGCAATTGGTCTACTGCCTCCTCCGTGACACATCAGCTCCTCGGGTGTTTGGCCGAAAGGCATAGTAACCAATGCATTCCCAGGACCAGATAATCATGTGAGACAAGTATTCGTGAAAACAAAACAAGGTGTTGTAAGGCGTGATATCAGGTTGCTGTGCCTTCTGAAATAGTATGAAAGAAATTAATGCTGGTAAGTGAGGAGTTGCTTCAGAATCTCTAGTGTCCTATCCTCCGATAACTCCGTGGGTTTGTATAGAAAGCCCAAGTGGCTTTCGGTGGCCCGGTGTTGGATCTGTTGAACTTCGTCTGATACGTTTGTCCTTCTTATGCTTGGTGGAAAGCTGAGCGATGGATTCGTTAAAACATGTTTGGTTTGCTTGTAGAAAGCTGGTCCTAAATTAGTCTATTTGTTTTTGACGCATGCAATGGACATTTCTGGAGAATTATTACCAAACCGCACGTGAAATGTCTGCTCTCGTTTTCATAACTATAATTGATCGTCTATCAAGTATTTTCTTCTTGGCCTTGTTTGACACGCTGTCAACTTCACCCGCACCCGACTGTTCTGATGAGCCCATCGTCTGTTAGCTGATAGCCAGTTGCGGACTCGCTTCCGGTTACTCCATTTTGAACTTTTTTGTTGGATAATTTGTGTACCCGGTTGATTCACATTCAAGGTGAGATAGTACCTTTACTGTAATTTTATTAAACAGTACCGTATAAATTCCAATCCTTTCGGCCATTACTTTCCTGACGTTTTTGGACTTGGAAGATAGTCCCGTTAACCCGACCGTCTGAATAAGCGTTATTGGAATTGTCGAATACGCGTTACTGAGTGAATTATCCTAAATCGTCAGTGCGATTCAACGAAACTTTGTTGCATCAATTGTAAATCGTGAACTATAGGAGTGAATTATTCAAAGTATATCCAACTTAGCATGGCACACAACAAATCATTCCAGCAAAACAAAACGTATTTGAAACCGCATATGCAAACAGAAACATGAAATCTTGCAATGATGTAACGAGTACACTCACGTACTGTTTTCCCTGTCAAGTTGATGTATAACACGTCCACCCCAACCAGCGATCTCAACGGACGAAATCAGGTATACCATATTACAGTCTGTGATGCACAAAATTTTCTGGAAGAATTCTTCGGCCTTGCATGTTTCCAAAGTTGAGTAGCTTGTAAGTTATTAGCTCTTTCGACCTTCCGGTTAAAATTCAACTAAGTTGAGCTGCATCTATCACAACGAACGTTTTAGGTTACAAAATTTATTCACATATGGTAGAACAAACTAAGTGCGGCACCATAGATAATAACCATAACGCACAATCATTTTGATGATTTCACATTATACTTGAATGACCGGCACAGTCACAAGATTACGTTGCGTTGAAACCAAGTAGAAACATAGCAAAATAATGTTTTGACAGAAAGATTTTTTTTACAAAAGACAAAGAAATTGAAGTGACCGCACAATGTGGTTTAGTGTGGCTCACTTACTTTTGTACGATGCCCCGAATTCGTTATGGATTTCCCACTCAGCCTCAATCGACAGTGGTGTATTTTGCCGCAATAAACACTTGGATCTTATGTTGGGCCACAGCATGAAGTCGCTTATTGGTTCTTCGCCGACTGTTACGCGTACCACAATTTAGGCGAAGGCTGGGTTCATTTACGAAGCATCTATGGTTCACAAAAATGAAGGCGCATGGTTGGATGGGAAGCCCTCTACTTCGAATGTGAAGTAAACGATAGGAAACACAAGATTAGTAATTGTCGTACGAGGTAGAAGGGGGAAGGAGACAGGAACGACGTAGCAACTCTGATAGGTAACGCCTTTGATGGCTACACTTCAGTGTGCTCTTCTAGTGCTCATGATGTTTCATACACATTTTTTTGTAAGGCTGTTAGCGTGTACGTTTAACGCGTTAAGTATACCCACTGTGATGATTAGAATAAGGCATCAAACTGTTTCGGTTTCATTAGGTAGGTAGGTGTTTCACGTGCGACTTCGCCTGAGGCCGTGATAATTCATAATGGCAATCCAGTTTGAACAGCGATGTTGCTGGATGGTGACAGCAACAATACTCTCCATTTGTGGAAACCAAACCTTGGAAAGATTTGTGGGTAACTTTTTGCCGCAGTAAACAACGTCACTCTCTAATGGGAAAGCTCCCTTGATTGTCACGCTTTTGAGCGTAACGGACTGAAAATTCCAGAGTTTACAGGCCCCTTCCTTTCCGTGAACACAAAAAACACTTTTCGGGTGTGTAGCCAAAAAGCGGTTCAATGAAGCATCGAGTTAGAAAAACTTTGCGGGGTCATGAACAAACCGAACATGCTAACAACATTCAGAATCTTGACTGGTAGTTGAACCTAGTTCAGTTAAAAACAACGGCAACAACCAGGAAGAGACAACAAAGGCGCAAAATGGGCCCCGGCTCACTAAGGGGCACCCAAAAGAGTGGAAGGCAGTAAGTACATAGTACCGTTGAGTGCAGTTCACAACAGTCGAAAAGCAGTAGATGAAACGATCTTTAAGTGCAGAATAGTGAAGTAATCTTGATAAATGGAAAGGGTTTCATAGATGTGACTAGTTGCACGACTGTAGAGAGTAAGACTCAGTCCGTAGAGGGTCCTCTAAAGCAGGTATATACAGAAGCAGACGGAAAAGAACGGTTTGCAGCCGGGAGTCTTGGGTAAGCCTCGATATCCTTGATGCTATCTCAAATCTGGTGCCTTATTCTTTGGTTCGTACGCCCAAAGTTTCCCTCAGCTTCATACTAATTCGAATCAGAGGTCATGACTAGGAAGCGGCGAGTCTGTAAACATACTTAATGTATTGACTTACTCACCGTACACAGGAAAACTGCAATGCAACACGTAAAAGCGGCATGAAGTTGGACGTGAGACAACTTTCAGCATAACTGCACGCCGGCCGCCGAAAGTCAACGGAAACTCCAGTCGACTTCTAGAATTCAGGCAGGCGTCGGGCTGGTCGAGCAGCGTCCTCCACGGCAATGACTGAGACATTATTCTTCTGCGGAATGCATCTTACAATAATGAAGATTGCACCAATTAGCTGTACAGTCGCGAACAAAGCTAATGTGCTCACGCCATCACACAAATCTGGGTATTGGTGATTAGTAGTATATTTACATTCATGAGGTAATGCGAATCCATACGGTGGTACTAGAAAGGTAACGCCCACGTCACCGGGACTTTAGGATTTCGGGGACGCCGGAAGTGATCTGAGTGCAATCCCAATAGTTATATCCTTCGCATACCTGCCTGCCGAGGTTGCGGTTATCAAAAGCGGTTATACGGAAAGGCAG
>LOND01000305.1:157717-175324 GCA_014220965.1 Paragonimus kellicotti
ACTTCTGTTGTATCTCGGACACTAGAATCCATGACGGTAGTCAGTGTATGGAACTAACAGCACCCGCATTGTCTACCGGATACTGGTTATACACTTCGGCCGACTCTACAGCCGATGTTACAGGTCAGGCTGGAGTAGGTATAGTCCTCAGCCGCATTAGTAGATTGGATTCCTGTTAACAGTAGACTTTGTGCCGTCCGCTTGGCAGGTTCTGTTAAAACCAGCTCTAGACGCAAGACTTTCAGAAATTTATTCATTGTCTGCTTATGCTCCTACTGACTGTAGTGACGTCGGCGTCAAGGACGCATTTTACTCGGATCTGGCCGCTCTCCTTCGGATCAGTCTGAGCCACTAATGTGTTGCTGTCTGTGATGATGACTAATGATTGTCCCGAGATTCCTTTTTTTTGTTTGGGTATTCAGCGCTCGTAAGGCTTGGCGGATGTAGTGAGTGGTAGTAGTGGGGCGTGAAAAGGAATGAATACATGGTAACAAACCATCCGTATTTGCTACCTATGCGGTGTTATCAGTAGCAGGTTAGACTTTCCCTCCTATAACGAAGAAGTGTCAATACTGTCTCACACTCCGAACATATTCGTTGATCTCATGCTTCCGTTCCTTTCACTCACCAAACCTGCATACAGAGAACACTTGCTGAATTTGAATTCGTTTTTCAGATTGGTACTTTTCAGAAGATGCTGGAACATCAAAATGTTACGCGTACGCAGTTGTGATATTTTTGTATTAAAGCTGTGTTGTATACGGTTAGTGCGTCTGAAGCAGGCTCCATAGTGGATTGTCAGTAACATAGTTGATGTTTTTGTAAGCCGTGCTTCCTGATTTTAAGACGAATACCTCCCAGCAGCTGCATCAAACGCTAGCTGTAATCGCATGTACACGAGTTAGCGACTGTGCACATTTAAGCACCTCATTGACCGCGGTTTGCTTGCTTCTGAGCAGCTTTTCGAGAAATCCTTACCTGCGTAAACTCTGCCTGTCGGTTCCGCTCACTGGAACGGACAGGGCTTTCGTAGTTCGTAATTATTTGGTTTCTTCCAGCCGTTGATAATCTTGGCAAGTAATGCCTGGTTCAGCAGACGCCTAGCTGGCATGCACAGTACGCGGCCCAGTAAGTGTGTGGATGCATTCTTATCGTCCAGTCCATTAATGGTGCATTCAAACGTTTTGGGAAAGTACGCTACCGAACAACGACGCTGCCCATGCGATAACCTCGCATGAGGCTAGGTAACTGACTTGCAATAATACACAATATAAAATAGTGCAAACGATAAGTTCGCTCTTACCGCTGTTTCAGATCCGTTGCGAATCATCATTTGTTATTTTCACATCTTTGTTTGCAACATCCAGACGTAGAATAAAAAAGCAGTTTACTAAAACATCGGACTGGTTGACACTTCAGCTTCAGAGATCAACAACACAAAAGTTAAATTTGTAATCTCTAAACCGGGACCGCCTTGTTTCAAGGGTTTTATGGTGGTCAGCATAGGTAACTGATGTACTGGCGAATAGCAATTTATTCTCTCGGATAACCTGTCATATCCACCTGCCGCTTGGTGTACTGTACATCAGAAAAACTTGGACCTGCGTAATGGCATAATATGGGACTGTGAATCTTGTTGACTGTTTCATTACGCCTCTCTGAATAAAAACTGAATGCCACTTGCTCGCAATTCGTATACTACGTTCGTGCTGTGGCGATTTGTAGCTTTCGGTAACCACGTTGGTCGTAACACGATGTCGCACAAGAATGAAATCGAACGTTTGTTTGTGTGGCCCGTTTATGAAGTTGCGACCTCGTTCGCATCTAGTTACCTCCTCTGTCTCTCAATTTACGGTGGATTTGTAACATTCCAGATACTCTGGTTTTAACTTGTGCAGGCGCCACGCTGCTCACTTACTTTAACCATATACTCTAGTGAATTGATGGTTTTTGGTGAAGGAAGGTATCAAGGATGTTCAGAGGTGTAATGTTGAAACACCCCCATCCCATCGGACCATGACAAGCAGCAGATACTGGTATTTTTCACAGCTTTTCTTGCAGACAGTCGTTCCCGATCGGACTGCTTTGTCCACAAAAGTTTGCCTTTCGACACGTATCATACAGTTCTGAGTCACACGTCTTAGAGTCTCAGTACAGCAATCGGATGCTCACTCTGAATGCGGGCTGCACACTTATGGGCAGTCTTGTCGAACGTACTTCACCTCAAGTGACTTTGGACAGGAGATCCAGCTTTCTGTCTTCAGTTGTGATGGATAGTATTTTGTAAGGTACATTTGGCGGTTCCGAGGATTTCAGAGTAGGGCTTCTGCCAAGTTGTAGGCTGACTGATATTGAGCGTTTAGACGAAATCGCTTTAATTAGTTCTGTAGAGAACAGGTAGATCATGTTGAGTCGATTAACTGGTATGGCTGCACTGTGTGGCGTTCACTTTGTATCTTCGAAGTGCAATGTTGTTACAAGACTGGGTTAGCACTGACCATATTGTTGCTATGGCAGACAGGCCACTCGAGACCGTCGTTCGCTTCACCCACCAAAGTATTGTCATCTCATCAGCATGTAATGTTGACGAGGTGTCCATGAGAACAGTGAAGGCACGTTGCGTCGCATACATTCGATTGTCTCTCAAAAGCCGTGATAAAATAGCACTTTTGCGTCATTTTTCTGTGGATCAGGGACCTGGCTTGTTCGTCTGGTGGATGTATGTAGACCCTGGGTGCTCGGTCGCTGTTGTTTCCGCCAATTAGCCCATATCAAATAAGTTAATTATGCCGGTAACCTGACAATCCGTCGGCTCATACTAGGGAAATGTGCAAGTTCGTGGCAGGTAATGAAGGTGATGAAGACGCGCAGTCCACGCTGGTTGAATCATGTGCTCCTTACGTCACCGGGCGGCTGCAACGCGACACATCGTTTGGTGTGGCTGGTGATAATTTGAACAAGCTGGAAGGCGGCTGTGCGGTAGTATGGTCGTTGGCTGTGAAAGCCTCCGCCGCCTCGTTCCGGTAGGTTGGCTGGTAGCGTCTGCCAGGTTAGTGAGTTCGCGACTATCCATATCGTTGATTGGAAACGCTTACTGACATGGCAGTATGTCACAGTCAGTGGTGATTCTGTGTCCACAAGATTGTCCTCTTTTTATGAACCCCCGTCGTTGCCTGGTTTTTAGTTACACATTTGCGCTTTTTATTTATTTGCTATTTTGTGGACTAACGGACTAACTAATGGTAGTGATGACAGCAGATTAATTCACAAATAAGCAGCGACTCGTTTTGTGATATACCTTTGGTGTGTTTAGATCAGTTACACTCAGTTGCGTCTACTTTGAGCTCTCTGAGTCATTGCCTCTACGCTTGATTATGAATACATCATATTGAACTATGACATTTGGTTGTAAGCCGTCGTTTCGTTTAGAGCAAGTGCATCAGTACAATGGATTGTTGAACCTTTAATGAACCACGATGAATATTTTTGCCACTGGGGATGTGGAATATGGAGCAACGGATTACTTCCCCATTCAATCACTCATCTAACGTTGTGACCACCAGGCAGCATTTTCAGTCGAATGATGTCATCATTCTTAACGACCATAAACCCTACCAGAAGGTACTGTGGCTCGGGCCGCCGCTACCACGGCAGTAATATGGAGTAACCTGGGATAAAAGTTTACTAAAAAGAACGAAAATGGAAGAAACCAGGACAGAGGACGAGGTTTGAAATCTTACGAATGCATGCCTGCCAGTGGTGACGGCACATTGACATACATTGTCAAGTGTTAAATATTGGCATCTCGTTCTTATGTGTGAAAGTCATTTCGATTACAGCATGTCAAAATAACAGCTTATAACGTTGTCTCTTATGTTCATGTTTCCTAATTTAACTTCAGTAAGTTGTCGACTACCTGTCTCGGTCGGGCTTTCTGCGTTCCATATTTATAGTGTCAGAATCGTGTGATCTAACTTTACTGTGGTTAGTGTACATTCCAAAGCCCCAACAATTATTTCTTGATTTATTCGGTTAACATTGTGTAACTGCGGCCCATGTTGTATGTGCTTCTAATCCTTCCCTTAAGCCGTAGCTCATTATGGTCGCCGGTGCACTTTATTGACTGATGCACTCTTATCTGATGGGCTGCTGTCCAATTACACACTGAACTGACGAGGTGGGTCTTTAGTGTTCACTTGGTACCCCAGTCATTGGAGCGCCGGCGGAATATTTAAGGCTAATCCATCAGTGACCCTGTTCACATATTCTCAACATATTCGAATTTCTGAAAATTACGGTTCCTAAAGGTAATCCGTTGGCACTTACCGTCTGTCCTATGTGAACGCACTCTATGTGAATGGGTGGCTAATAAACGCTTGGCCAACTTATTGTCTCTGATCGTGAGACGGAACGCTAGCCGCGTGCACAGTGAACGTTAGTCCTTCTTCCCAGAACCTGCTCACTGAAGACAACATGAATCCGTAATCTTTCTGTTAAACGGCAAAGTTCCTTTCCGCCCGGTTAGGGGACCATCAAGCAACGTTGTTTGTTACTCTTTACACTGATGATTTCCCTTCTTACTATGATGCAAACAAAGTACTGACGCGTATCCAGATACCGGACTTACCAACTGTGTGCCTTCGATGTGAGGTATAATTAAGAATTGCTGTATTTATTCTAACTCTGTCTTCAGAATAGTTTGTTTTCTCTGTCAATGCATCTCTGGAGTTTCGAACCAAGTACATGTTCATTTACATTTGCGAACGACAAACAACAGGCCATTAAATCTGATGTAGCGTTTGTGTAACCTCACTGGTTTCCTCATGACTATCCAACCCAAATCGGTAGGAATTGATCAGTCTGACTTTCTTCTAGAAACGGATTTTTCGTAACCAGAATGAAGAGGAATTTGTCCGGGTTCCGTTGAATGAACATGCTTTTCGCGAATTCCCCCGAATCAATGGGCTTAATCGGATCTCCGTAGCTGAAAGGGAAGTAGAAAATTCAAGTAGGGTCTTAGACGTCGTTTCATCCTGTGATCTGACACCACCGTTTTTGTGCTCTGAAAACGTAACCTCCTCATTTAGATGAATGCGGCATTTCTTTATGTCAGTCACAAATACAACACGTAGTAGCTCATAGTGATGAGGAAAATTGACCAGTACGGTGGAATATCTGTTCACAAAAGCCCGACGAATTGATTAGCAAATACAGGCTTGCATTATTGACTTCCCCGTGCAAGTGTGTTTAAACTACTCGCTAGAACAACCTGGAGATGTCCCAAGTTTGCCTGCTGAGAAATGTGAAGTAAGTCTTCGAACACAGCAGTATGGCCTAGATTATTCGATAGGAAAGCAGTATATGCAGCGCTGTATATGTTGGCAAAATATTGCTATTTTGAGAGTTTCTGGATTTTCTCACTGTTACAGACTAGCGAACTAAGTGAAAGCTTGAGTCGTTTGCAACGTTCCTCAAGTTAAACATGGAACCCAGTTGTATGCAATCTCGATTCCTTCATGCGTTCCTTGACAGCGTCGATAATAGCTTCATCACGCATGCCTACATGTGATCGATCGTCTACTAACACACGCCTGACGTTTGTTCAACTGTTTATGGCACGTTTGCTATCCCCAGTTAGTTCTTTTTATGAGTTATATATATATATATATATATATATATATATCGTCTGCCGGCCGAAGAGTTCGGCCCGTTTCCTGTCATAGTAAGTGGTATTAACCAAAAACCAACTACGGATCGGTTCGTGCCAACGCACCTTGGGAAATCATAACATTTATCAACGAGGTTAATTACTGATTGCTTGATTTCGCGCAATCATCGAGCTCCTGTGATCAAGTGCGTGTACAAAATTTGGTGCTGTTCGGTTGCACTGGGAACCAACTCTCTGTGATTGCCGGAACCAGTTCTAAATCGTTCTAAATCTTACAATTTTAGTTAAAGGCATAACAAATAAAACCTCCAGGGCAATATCAGGACGCTGAAGATTCGAGGTACTTTGGTGTTCTATTTATAAAAGAAATATTTCACTTTCGGATACTTTTAGCTTTCACCGAACTGTGGCGTTTACGTCGAAATGTATTTTCATAAGCACCGATCAACTGCATATATTCTCGAATATTTTGACTGTCATTACAATGAGATACCACCAAACAGATTTGGAGACATGATTACATTACGGTGCCTGCTTGTTGGTATCAGGAGTGATCAAGCCAGAAAACACATAGTATCTAAGGAGGAAACAAACTGAAATGGGATGAAGCCCAATCATTTGCCCGACAGAGAAAAAATAGCAAAGCTGTTATGATATTAGTATTTTACACAGCTATACAGTGTTAAGAAACTCACGAAGGATTTCAGTAAGACAACGGCGTACAAAGCAAAGCTGCTTGCCTGTTTCTGTGGCCTTGCTAAACACGGAACCCCTATGGACTATCCTCACATGAACTTGCAACAAATGGAGAAACTGATCCGCTTGCTCGTGTTTGCTGCTGCAGCGTCTCTTGTCTAGCCGTCAATATAAAATAATTCAAAACAAGCCTAATACTTTCCGCGACTTCAACTTGGAGTAGTCCTAGTTGTAGGGTCATCGATTGAAGTTAACAGGAAAGTTACTGTATCTCCTATCGAGCAGCCTCAGCGTCACTTTTAAATGAGTGTGGCTAGACATTTGTTTGATAATTCAGTCGTGCCTAATGTGAGGTCAATGACGCAGTGGTCAACACGGTTGCCTCATGAAAGCGTGGCCGGAGTTCTAGTCCCGGCAGTGGCAAGGATATGCACTACTGACGAGCTCTAATGAGAGCGAAACTCGAGTCTATTGGTTTTTTAAAAAAGGCCGATTGAAAAGTATGTAGGTGTGCGATCAGCCATGAGTGATGTCCAATTTATACAGGAGTTAAAACAGGTGAAGTGAATATATTATTTCATGTTATCTGATTTCCGGCACTTATGCAGAATTTCAAAACCGCTCCGTACGTCGTTCAGTTATACCAAAGGCCTGCTGGTCGTAGTATGTGTCTGCACGGGAGCATTTTTCATGCCGGCAATCGACCAAGGCCATCTTTAACACAAGCGTACGTCTGCGAATATGTATCGAAGTAATTAATGTGTCGGACACTTACGCAGTTCGAGTAGAACACTGTGAAACCAATCAAGCCCCTGTGTTCACTACATGCAGTAATGGTTCGAACTTCGTAGGTAGAGATTAATTAGCGCTGAGGCTAAGCAACCTACGAGTCATCGTCATCAAAGACCAATTTATCGATGGCTCTCACTGGTGCTTAATTGTCATACAACCTCGAAAAAAAGTGAGCCTTACTTAAGAGAAAAATAGAGAAGGGGATCTACCTACCAAATAAATATACCTATACCCGAACATTCAATATCAAGGTACCTACACCTACAAGTAGCTGAGGGGATGGACACTTTGACGCAACTGAGCGACCTGCTTTGTGAGTTTACTAGCGCATGTAATGACACCGTTTTCTGAGTGCCAACGAATTCCCGAAGTGGTCCAATAAGTCCGCCCAGGATGCGGAGAAAGTTCCATAAGATGCGAATTTTGCCATTTGTATCTTATCTCAAGTGCGAGGCTGAATTGGGGAGTCTTCAAAGGCGGAGTGTTTTCAGTTTGATTTCGTTTTCCCATTGGGCAGCACCTCGTTCCAATTCGAAATGAGACCATGGACATATACAACGATTGTATGTCGAACGAAGACCTGCTATGGGCATGCTCATATTAGAGGTTTTATATGCCGAAATGAGGGGCGACCAAACGTTCTCCAAACAACTTCACAAAAGGGTCGAAAAAGGACGAAGACCAAACGTACGGTACGACCGTAAAACGTATGAATGCAGTTACTATCGGGGTTACCCGGTTTTCAGCATACTTCCACATGAATAAATCTGACAACTGGTATAGGTTCGTGATCCTACTGTACGGACAACCGGCGCTGAATTTTCTGTGGGACGTCTGGTCTGGCTCCGCAACGATCAGGTCAATGATAATCATCATCATCATCATAGCAGCCATGAGCCTGACCAAAAGGTACTGTGGCTCGGGCTGCCGCTCACCTCAACAGTGACGTGGAATATCCTAGAAGAAAACGTTACTAAGAAGGTTGAAAATTAATAGAAGTCTAAGCAAAGAACTAGAAATGGTATGGATGCAGGTACGCCATTGACTGCGACACGCTGCCATCTCGGATAGCGTCTCTAACCAGCGGTTTGAGTGATCACGAGGACCCCATCCAGGCAGGCGACACCTACCCACTTTACTCAGTGGAGCAGTCAGGGTTTCATATTTCGTGACCACGTTGTCGCTTGACCACCACGTGGTTTCACCCAACTGTTGGTGGTCTCAGTATATAATGCCCGGTACGGTAAACGCTCAGCTGGCATACGGAGTACGTGACCTAACCATCGCAGGCTGTGCAACGTGAGTAGTTGACCAATTGATCGCGCATCCCGAGCGTTCCGGAATACGCGCCGGCGAACTGCCGCATTGCTCACGCGATCAGTCCACTTAATGTGGGCTATTTGGCGGAGACAACGATGGTCAAATACAGCAAGCTTGTTGATATCTTACATCATTATAAAACGGCACCAATGGGAGTCTTCTTTCAATAGGAACTTACGAACAGATCGACCGACGGCGGTTATCCCCAACTGAAAGCAAACCGGTCATGCTGGGTAATATGGCTCAATACAACGTGTGGAGAGAAGAAACGGAGCCAACGGTCGCATTGTCAAATATGTGTGCGTGTGACTAGTTATCTGCCAATACACTTGTGATGTTCGCAAACTTGATGTTACCCGAGTATTCAACAACCTCACGTGTTTTACCTTTGCTGGAAAGCTAGCTACCAGCCGGTTTGCTAGTGCGCATCACAAAGTTTTGCGGTTATTTACTACGTTCACTAGTGTTTTGTCAAATGAACCATAGAAGTGTACTAATACGAAAGTAAGAAGTTGCAAGTGTTAGTGCGAACAAGTTTCTGCCACGAAATGATTTGGTGTGACACCAACTAATAAGAATGTCAAAAAATGACTGTTCCAGAAATAGTAGGCCACGTAATGTGAAAATATGTGTTTGTGGTGCGGCATTCTAACTGTTGAGTTGTGTCAGGTTGGGGCTGTCATCACCGACCAATGAAATAAGGATAAGCTGGTGCCCAGCCTCCACAGATAGACTTATTCGGAAAATGGACCATTCGTAGTCATTTTTCGGGTGAGTGCGACTGACGGATTTTGGGCGGGACAGGGTTTCCGCTTCGTGTGTGATGAAGTTAACAGTAGGCAAGCTGGATAACGCCTCCGCAGATAAGAAACCATGGTATACATCCGCAATGTAGCTCGTGAGAATTACTATAAGAAGCACCGTATTTGCAAGAGTGAAACGAGCAGCACTAATCGCGATAACTGCAATATGTTACAACATCCCGACCTATACTGCTACCTTGACGAGGTGGTCGGGCTTGTGTGCTGTTTCGATCCGGCGGGCTATGCTGACTAGGACTCCGGTCCTTCCAGGTTCAACCCTGTCAGACAGGCCAAAGGGGAGCAGCCAGACGAAAAGCAGTTACACTCATAGGATTGTATGTCGCACTACTGACCGCGTAGGAGATTGCGTTAGGTAGTGTGAGGCGACCGATCCTAGTCGGACAATAGGCAGCGAGAGAACATATTTTATAGTTGCGCGGGACTGGGACTGTTCTGCTCGCGTACTGCAGAGAAGGGGGTATAGAAAAGTATGCCCTCGAAACAAACAGGGCACTGCCGCATGCCCGGACCGGTTGCACCGGTGACCGCCTCGGCGTATTATCCGAAGTGACGGTCGAGAAAGACAAGTATCACGGCCCAAGAAGGCCCGAATGAGGGTTTGGAGTAACGATGACGATTGACGCGCAGCGATGCTGATAATAGGGGGACCGTCAATGTTGATTTATGCGGGGCGCCGTCAGGCTCCGAGCCAATCCCTATGCGACGTAGGCCAAAGTGAGTGAGGACTTTGCTAGTAGGTCATTAGGGCTCGGGCGGTGGGATTCCGGGGGAACTCAATGATAAACCTCGTTGAAGTGAGTTGGTGAGTCTCAGGCGAGGTCAGGACGGGGGCCGTGTTGTAGAGTAGTAAAGAGGACCCCTGCCGGGGTGGGTCGCCGATCAAGTACGAAGCAGAGTGGCTCGACCGCGGCAGTAAGGAACGAGCGGGAGGAGAGGTATGGAGGAAAGTTATGCAAGGGCTCTCACGAGACAGGTGTACTTGGTTACGCACATCGAACTTGCTCGCTACTGTTTATTAACCGACCCGATTTCTTCCGCCTTCCATGTGCCTTCGGGTGATAATTGTTTTCTAAGGCCACGTTTTGCTCTATGGTTCGGAGACGTGACCTGTTCGCAAGGAAGATATCAAAAATCTTGCTGTATTTGACCATCGTTGATCTCCGCCAAATAGCCCACATTGAGTGGACTGATCGCGTGAGCAATACGGCAGTTCGCCGGCTCGTATTCCGGAACGCTCGGGATGCGCGATCAATTGGTCAGCTACTCACGTTGTACAGCCGGCGATGGTTAGGTCACGTACTTAGTATGCCAGCTGGTCGTTTACCGTACCGGGCGTTATATACTGAGACCACCAACAGTTGGGTGAAACCAATGGTGGTCAAACAACGTGGTCACGAAATATGAAAACCCTGACTGCTCCACTGAGTAAAGTGGGTAGGTGTCGCCTGCCTGGATGGGGTCCTCGTGATCACTCAAACCGCTGGTTAGACGCTATCCGAGATGGCGGCGTGTCGCAGTCAATGGCTACGATCCATACATTCAGTTCTTGTCCGCTTGACTTTTTATTAATTTTCAACCTTTTTGGTAACGTTTTCTTCTAGGATCTTCAACGTCACTGTTGAGGTGAGCGACGGCCCGAGCCACAGTGCCTTTTGATCGGGGCTCATGGCTGATATGATGATGATGATGATGATGATGTTACATCATGCGTACTGTCGAGTGAGATTTAGCGTTGGAGTTCCAAACAGGTTCCACCGTTGTTTGCTTATCGGAATCGTTCGTAAAAAATGTGATTGACGAAGTACCACAAGAAACAAAAAATTGGGCAGACTGGGGATTTCACACCTGTACTGATCAACAGCGTATGGTGGTCTCCGACGAAAAATTTCATTTGGATGGTTCGGACGGTTGGAATTATTACTGACATTGTCTGCGAATTGTCGGTCCTTTGAAGTGAATGATCGTGTGAAAGTGACAGTTTGATGATTTAGAGAGCCTTTATTTTACGTTGGAATTGGTGACTCACATGAAGGCAGAAGGCTCAGACGTACATTCGGACCTCCTGTGCCGAACTACTGCTTTCGTAAACCAGTTCAGTGGTAATTGTCTTTTTCAATAGATTAATTGAATGGCTCAGAGAACGGAGCAGCCAAAATTGATAAAATTATTTAGGTGTATCTGAGTCCCGATTTCAACCCAATTTGGAACCTATAGTAATCATTACATAGGCGTGTATGTTGCTACTGGTTGAATTCAGCCGGCCATCCAAAGTCCTTATCGTGCATTGAGTGGAACATCAAGAACAATTGGTTAACTTTGTGGATAAACATTTTGTTGAAATTCTGAACCGGGGTGTAGGTCATCTGCTCTTGTAAGTTCGAGTGATTACATTAAAACGTGGGTGGACTTATAACTGTTGAGCTGCAACTTTTCTACCGTTTTTATTATCTGATTTTACGTTAAACGGCCTTGTGATGAAATCTTGTTCGTAATAAAATTGGCCATTTCTAATACCTCATGCGAAAAGGTAAATCAATCTACGTAAAATGTTTGAAACTGGTGAAAAATCACATAGTTGTTTGGTGTTTGGATACACTGAATGTGCAACCATCGTCAAAAAAAGTAGCACATTGGTGAATCTAGCGGTCTCTGACCACATGCTGGGCAATGTTCGTTTAACGGTTGATCACAGTCGTGAGGTCCATTATGGTTGAACCCCACGTGGTTTACAGCAAACTTGGGACGACGATTGCCTGATTGCAAACAATCAGTATGAGTTGTCCTTGTGTATCGACTAGATTTCTAACTGATTCAAACGGGTATTTTCATATACACTGTTGTAATGTGCACGATAGACAGCACAAATAACGAACCTTGTTCGCTACTTTGCTTTTCTGATATCGAGAGCTCTATTTCTTCAGCCTGATGTCACCAAGTGTTACGCATGAGAATAAGACTTACGTGAGTGAATCTCGAATGCGTTGCTCAACAATATCACAAATTAGAGTACCTTTAATCGTTTCGAATTTTGGACGACATAAACTCTCAAATATTGAGTCCAGCCCCGTCAAGTCGAGTACGAATGGCTTCCCGTGACGTAGCGCGCCGAGGACAGCGATGCAAATTCTGTGAAAAAAAAGTGCACTGTGTGTAAACATCTTGTACGATTCTGGAACTGAACTAAATCCTGCGTTAATCGTCGGTAAAAGGTTCCAGGGAGGTTTGAGCCTGCGAAGCACGCGTAACAAAAACTTCGTATATGTTTATTCTGGTCAACCTCGAACAAAACTGCATGCTTCAAGGAAAGTCATGGGCGAGCATTTGGTTTCGACAATTCACCATTCCGCCGATCCGATGAATATACAGGTCAAAGTATTTACTCAGTTGGTCTAGTGTGTTTCTTCCTTGACAGAGTACACAAATTCGTTCAGCAGTGAGTTAAGTTTTGTAGAGAACGTTTGATGGGTTCGGTTATCCAGAACATTGCATGGCTACAAACATTTTCAGAGCGCCACCAAAACCTGAAATGCTGGAAGTGTGAAAGAAATTCTTGCTTGTCCGGGTGTCACTGAAAGGCGATTAGGTCACAGAATGGTTAACGAACAGACCTCGCCAGATAGTTATCAAGACCTACGTCGACTTCCGCATTCATTCACTAGTTTTCTGGTCTCGTAGGTCTTTCGGTTCAGAACTCGTTTTTCTTCATACGTTCAGTCATTGGTTCCTGTTGGGCAGGTTATTTATGTCGAACCTCATGACGATTTTCAAAATGAATCCTAAAACGCCGCTTACGTTGGTTTGGACATGGTGAAAAATAAGCGATCAACAGCATCGTCCTCACTCGTCTGGTTGAATGCGAGCTTTAAGTGGACACCGAACAAAGCCTTTTATGTGTTCTAGTGCGCACAAAGTAGCCCAGCAAGGGCCATCTGAATGAGAATATTCGGTAGTGCTAAGGCCATCGAAACTGGGCTGTGGTCAAAAATCGTATAGGTAGCGGTTTGTGTAGGCGTCGCGCCTACTATGGCCTCAAATCAATCGGATCGATGGACGAGTGTACCTAATCAATCGGGCCCTTGTCCACGGATTGACTATTAGCTTATTCTCCGCAGCTAACCCGATCGAAATCTGGTTCCAACTCTGTCGTTCTTCTCTGTGGCCGTACCCGCTTAAAGGCGAGTGACTAGAAGCATGCCCGCCTATATACCTTCCTTATCATTGAAGTAATGGGTGTTTTTAAAACAATGTTCAAGGTATGATCATTCAGAGTGCGTCCATAACCTACCGGCACTTTGGTCTCACGTTTCTGGATCCAAATGGTGAGGATTTAGCACGTTCACATAATTGGTGTCCCGATAGTGAATAAACGTGGACGCGCAATTTGTGGGATCAACCACTAGAGGGCATCTGGTTGTATACTTCGGTCAGCGGAGGCAAAGTTACAAATACCTGCTTGCCAGCCGTGATCAAACGGCTGCCAACGTCCTTCAACAGCACGTCATTCAGATTTCAAAGTGAACAAACGATCCCAGTACGATTGTTTTCATTAACTTTCCGTTTATCTAAATGTGAGATTGAAAGTTATTAACCTGCATGTACCCGGTAAATCGGCAATACAAAGTGGATGTGCATGATGCTTTTTGTTATCGAATCGAATTTGGTATTTCCTGTGGACAAATTCAATGTCGAACATCCATGGGCCAGAGTCGGTCGTTTACGATACCATGCATACTGTTAACCTGTCACACCTGGTTCGTAAACGACTGTCTTCAGCTTTGAAACATCAGGAAACGTTGTAATTCTTTATAGACAACCAAGCAGTAACGCTTAAGTAAAAATAATAGCTGACTATGTAGCGGCGCTAAAAAAATGATGTTTGTGTTTCTTCTGTAGTACGGGGCAGGGTGGATGGGTGGAACCTAACGTGATGTAGCGCAAGCCACTCGCTATAACATGTGCTCCGGCTTCCCTTAGCTTTGATCGTTGTGGCTGGCTAGTCTGAGCATTGATGTCGCTAACCCTGTGTTCGTGCACAATGATTGTGGCCAAATGACAAGTAGTTTGGGGCAATGGGTTGAAAATAGATAGAACATGGTCAGCATAACTTCGATCCCCGTGATGGCAGCCAGAACCAACTGGAAGTATAATGAACTTCCAAGTCTATAGCTCCACCAACAGAACACAGGCAGCCTAGTGTAGTGAGCCAAGAACGCGGATGGCACAAGGGTTGTTTATTCAGGAAAGCAACACGTGGGTTATGCGTTTCAACAAGACAACAAACGAAAACACTCATCTGCATACGGTACTGGGCCCAGACCGTCACGGCTGCCACAGACGTCAACGCTCAGTTCCTTTACGTTCCCTTACGTACCAAGAACCATTTCATGCGATGCTGCACTCCAATGTTTCTTCTTGTATTTTTCCTGCGGCTACTTCGATGTCAAAATATATGCTCTGGTTCCACTACTGAATAGCAGTGGTGTGAGTAGTATAGCATGATCGCTCCTACTCACTACACTCCTCCCCCCGCAAAGATTGTTCCAGTTGCAGCAAAAGCCTTTCAGGTTCTCTTCGTTCTCTCGACGATCTCCGTACCGGCTCCAGGTGTGCATTCTCTTCTGATCGGATTGTCATACCATTTACACAGCTGGCTTCCGTGCACCCGATGTTGAGTCTTCTCATTCTTAATCAGATACACTGGACCACGGCGGTCCACTACTACATACGGTCCCCTCCATTTTGCCAGGAACTTCCTAGATCCGGGTCCTGTTGCGTCCGGACTTTGAACCTTCGAACCAGTTTCAAACACAGCACTCCGACCCGACAACCCTGCGATTGACTGCTCCTTGAAAACTTCTTGTGCGTTCGCTTCTGCTAATTCACGCGTGTTCATCCGTTGGTCTCCCATAAACCAATCTCTTGATCGACTGGCAGGCGTGGCACACGCCCGTACATTAGCTCGAACGCCGACTTCTTCGTTGTCCCTTGAGGCGAACAGCGGTGGGCCAACAGAATGAATGGTAGTGCTTCCTCCCAGTTCCCTCCTTTCGCCGCCAACCACTCCTTGATTGTGCGATTGTTTCTTTCCGTCAGTCCATTTGATTGAGGATGGTATGGCGTCGTCCGAATTTTTTGATTCCCAAGCGCTCCAAACAGTTCCGAAACTCTTCACTTTCGAAGCAGGGACCTTGATCAGTCAATATGCTTCGCGGTATTCCATGGTCTGCAACGATGTGTTCCATCACCGCCCTGCATACAGTGCTTGCACGCTGATCGGGTATAGCGGCTGCTTCGATCCATCTTGTGAAATGTTCCGTCATGACTATGATGTACTGATTTCCGGAAGTGGTTATTGGGAAAGGGCCCATCACATCCACCGACCATAGTTCCCCAATTTCACTGACCGGAATTGGTTGTGTGGGATACTGACCGGGGCAGTTACTGCTCTTCAGTAGCTGACATTGCTGGCACGCCCGCACATAAGTGTTGACATCATCCTTCATTCCAGGCCAGTATGCCCTTTGCTTCAACATTTCGTAAGTTCGGTGACATCCCGTATGAGCCAGCTGATGACATTCCTTCACAATTGTCCCTCTCAACTCCGTCGGTATAACAGGCACGCTTATTCCCTCCCGCAGTTGACGCATTAAAATTCCGGCACTATTCAACCGCAAGTCTGACCAGTGCATTCTGAAAGCTTTCACCTCCGGATTCCCCTCGTCTTCTGGTGGTTGTTCTCCCGACAGAAGGTGGTCAATCACTGTGCGGATAGCCGTATCCATCCTCTGTGCCGTTTGTAGCTTTCCGGGATCGCTCTCCAGTTCGATGCTATTAACTCCAATCATGTCCTTGTGAACTTCATCCATGTGTTGCGTTCGGGACAGCAAGTCTGGAACGTAATTCTCTCTTCCAGCTACATGGCGAATTGCGAAGTCGTACTCCTGTAGTCGCAACGCCCAACGAGCTAGCTTTCCTCGGGGGTCCTTCGCCGATTTAATCCACTCCAACGGTTTGTGGTCGGTCTCCACCTGGAAAACGTCGGCCGAGCAAGTACGGCCTCCATTTTTCCAAGCCCATACGATCGCTAAACACTCCTCTGTCGTTGAGTAGTTTCGTTCAGGCAGGAGTTAATACCCGACTGGCATATTCCACCACACCGCCTTCCTGCTTCAGTACAGCCCCGATTCCTACATCGCTCGCATCCGTTGCGACAACGAAGCTCTGTCCGGCCACTGGCAATTTCAGGGTCAGCTGTCCCTTCTTCATCAGTTGTTGGATCTCATAAACGCTTGATTGGCTTCCTTCTGTCCAGTGAAATTGACAATTCTTCTTCAGGATTTCGTATAATGGACTGGCGAGTTCATTGAAGTTTTTAATGAAACGGCTGTAGAACCCGACGCGACCGAGAAACTGTCGCAACGTCCTCTTCGATGTTGGCACCGGAATGGCCTCGATCGCCAGCAGTTTCTCGGGCAAAGGTTGAACCTCACCCTATTTCCGACGGTCGTCCGCAAGTTCAACGACCAGTTATTGCGCGGCGGCCGAGAACGAAAGTGCGCGGTACGCGAGGAAACCATCGGTGTCATAGGTCGTGGTGATATGATTATGTGGCGTTGCGATGTGTGCGGCCGCGAATGCGCTGGCCGCCTTCGATTAGTGGTCACCATACTCCCCCGAGCGTATCTCATAAGTACATAGCCCGTCGGCGAAGAGACTGTTGAGAATAGTTTAAGGCCGCCAGGTAGGTCCTATCAGTTTATCCATTCTATTTTTTTGTTAATGAACCGAACAAGACTATTACCGTTTGGCAACTAATCCGCTCCTCTTATCAGAAACGTGGATGCCTGCGGTCTTCTACCCATTTTTTTCGCTTATCTTTGTTGGTGTATTGTATGATGAATCGTTTGCCTGTTCTCTCCGTAGTCCCATCTAAATTTCGTTGTTCATTCTTATTCTCCCTGGAATGAAGTAACATACCCTCATACTGAAATGCTTTTTGCATTACATCTTACATGTCTCTCTTTTGAGTTTAGATCTTGTCATTGCAGTCTCTCTCGCTCTGTTTATTTTCCGAGAGATAAGAGTTTTCTTTTTGTGCTAGCCATTCAATTGGCTAACCGGCATTGGCTGGCTGGACACAAAGGCCTCACTCACACACCTACTGGTCTTATTCCTTCAGGTTTACTACAAATACGTGGTGTGTGGGTGGAGTCACGAGTAGTTCAGCGCAAGCCGCCTTCGGTAATATATAACCACAGGTGTCTTTTGGTTTCGGCAGCTGTGACAGACTAATCCGTTTCGGATGCG
>LOND01000306.1:5034-17030 GCA_014220965.1 Paragonimus kellicotti
ATTTTATACAGTTTTTACTAACTCAGTCTGGGTTTTCACCAATGGGCTACCCGATGAAAATGGTTTCCGTCAAATCCGGTTGTATTATTCCGCATACCAAAAACATCTGAAGGTTTTACTAAGAGCAATGAGATATCTTGTGGGACAGATAAAGCATCTTTACTTTCCTCAACAACTTATTACATAACGTGAATATCACATAATAAAGGTACACGATGTGATCTAAAACTTGTCAGTATGTATTTTGACCACTCTCGTTAACCATCTCAGGGCATGTAAACTTTTCGTTAGTGAGTGACAAGTTGTGACTTGTATGAACAAAAGCAGTCCATCATTTCTACTACACGGAATCTCAATGAACAGAGTTTTTTCATTTCGATGCGATTGCCCACGTTTGAAATGTTCAGTACCCCAGAGAAAGATTGGTGGAAAGGCTCATCCGTTCCATTGAAACGTGCACTACATATGAACCACTTCACGGGTAGCAGTTATTTTTTATGGAGACGATTGAGCAACCTAATCCTTACTCACAAGCAAAAGTGGTTGTGTTCAGATATATTTCGGTCGTGTCTAATGTGAGGTCAGTAGCGTAATGGTCAACATGTTGACCTCATGAAAACGTGGATAGAGTTTCGCTTCGGGCCATGGTAAGGATATGCACGGTTAACGAGCTCTAGGGAGGGCACAACTATAATCTAGTACTTCCTTCCGAAACAGACTAACCGGGGAATCTGTCCGATTGCGAGAACTGACGAATTTGTGTTTCAGTATTGAAGCAATTAAGTCTCTTTCTTACAACAGTTTATCCGATATCAGTTCACCGTTTTTAGTTCGACCTCTCTGAATGTATAACTACACCCTCAACTATGCTCCCTTTCAGACCATTTAGGCGCCTATCCCTGTGACGGTTCTTTCGTTATCACTCACCACGCTTCCATGAATACTGGTAACTTTGTCAATAAATTAACCTAACTATTGAGCAACTAAATTTATCAAATATTTTTCCATCGTGAACACGTTTGTGTAAGGACTGAATACTCACTTCCCAAGGTGACCGAAACAACACACTGTCTTTACTTGACACATTCAGTCATGCTGATGACGGTACTGTGGGATATTTAAAATCCAATCAGCGAAAAAAACAATATACTTCCGGACGTTACTAACATACTCATATATTGGTTATACTTCAGAAGCTTGGAGCTGAATTTTCAAAAGTGCCAGGATATAGCCTTTACCGTCTTAAAAACGGTTTTTAATTATTGATTTGTTAGAGGAGTAACAGGTTGGATAAAGTTTGTAATGTATGTACGTTTGCTGTGTTTTATGTTGCAAAGTAAGCGTGGAGTGAAAGTAGAACATGAAAATTACTTTCCTTGCAAAAATGGTAAGGACCATAGTAAAATAAATCATGCTAAAATCGTGAGTGAATTAGATCGCGGAAAGTTATGTCTAACTTTGACAGTCGAGCATGCTACAAGCGCGCTTCAACAGACAATTACTCGTTAGCATTGTTGTTGAGGTCATAATTACTGTAAGATGATCCGGATGGTCAACCTGTTTGGAGACTTGCAGTACCATCACATATTCATGCATCCACCCTTACTTAAAGTAATTTACTGGTGAGGTTATTACCACAGATTTAGCAGGGCTATCTGTGTCGGACATACCGCTGCCACTAAAAGCGTAGAGTCCCCTGGTAGTCACGCAGATGCTGATTAGAATCATGTCTCAGAATGTGCATCAAAGAATGTGCAGGCTGATGACGGAAGGAAATTTTCATACATAAACTCTGTTGAAAACATTGGTAAAATCCAGAGTCCCAACCACAACGGGTTAAACTCTATCAGTCGTTTATTCCATTGCTTCCTGGTTCCAAACGAGTTTGTTGTGTATGTGAAGCTTTTTGGAATTCATGTTCGTTATCGGGCAATAGTATGGGGTGCGCGATATAAACCCGCAGATAGTCGTTCATTGGGCTTTCTTGGACTTTCAAAACAATTAACAACAAGAGTCCTGTGATGCTATCAACTAAACCATTTTCATCGGGTAGCCCATTGGTGAAAACCCAGACTGAGTTAATAATAACTGTATAAAATCGAATGATCAGGAAATGATGATCACCCAACCAATGTGTTATGGCATAGAGTGAAAGTACTTTCACAATATCCAGTCTTTAGATTAAGCCCTTTGAAACAACTGCACAAAACTGGTCTTAGTCACAAGTTAGCGTACTGCATATAATCGGGAGACCTTTTACGGGTAGCACCCTCAGGTTGCAGTCACATTTATGACAACCTTTTAGAACTTTGTGTCCAGTCCGGGCGCTCATTCGAGTAGTTGCGTAACATCAGGGTTCGACCTCTTGCAAGGAGAGGGTTGAAGTTCGTTAATGACTTTCAGTAAGAACCAAAGAGAATTTCGGTTGACTGAAAATGAAATTCACTTGAGTACAATAGCTGAACTGGCGACACTTTTAAACCCTGTCGAAATGTTTGATAGGCGAAGTCTGATCTCCATTTGCTGAGTGTAAAATGTTTCCGAAAATAAGCAACGAAGTGTGTTTGTAAACCATGTTTTAAACCAATTTGTTTGCTATAACCTTTCCAGGAGAGTCCAAAATCTATGAAAACTTCCTTCTTTTTAGTTTTTACTCACTATGGTTTAACCGTGAGCTCATTGAATAACGACCATTAACATGATGCAGAGAACATTACTCCGTATACGATTCTCTTATGGGTAGAAAGTTCTAACGATCACTTGCTGTTTCCTTACCCTCGATATTTTTGAAGTGGCATCTATTGTTGTTATTATTCAGTTGACGGGAAATGGTCCGAATGGTACGATTGGACACAATGTCCGGCAGAATGTGTATCAAATGTGACCTCCCAACAAAGTATCGGGCACGAAACGGTTAAACAGACAGGCGGAACTTTTATGGGACAACTGTCCACAGATGTGTTTGTTGCATCATGCGCAAAGACAACGTCAATGCAACGCGCCAAAACCGCGGGGCGGTGGTCGACCGTGCCTTGGGGATGCTGTGGAAAGAATATCGTGTATGAAGCTGTGCAAAAGTAAGCAATTTAACAAAGGCAAATTTTTTCATTACATGTTTTTGTACAAGTGAATGACTTTAGAATAGTCCGTCATTTGAGCATCAGCAGCGACCGTTTAACAATCTGTGGAGAAAAGCTATAGTCCGTGGCGAATGTTAACTAGGCTGACAATGCTTACCGATAAGCTGGAAGACACAAGGGGGACAAATTTTGTTAGTGAGTGTATAATCAGAGAGTGTAAACACACGGTTGATCATCAAGTTTTCCGAATTAAAAATTGTGTGGATGATTTAATCGAATCAACATTTCGTTGTACAACAAAAATTCGTTTCAATCATGCAGTGACGGAGAGGGTTTGAAATTTGATGTTTAAACGTTGCTGGTTTTAAGCTGTTGTAGTGGAAAAATAATGAACTGTAACAAACCTCGATACAAGATAACGAGTGAAGTCAAACACTGGATTCACCAAAGATGGAAAGTGTTCATGAAATGTCCAATAATGTTGGAAAGTATTCGGAGTGTCTGAAGCACAATTGATGGTGTGAAGCGCTGGAACTGAATCTAAATCCAACGATGGAATACTTCATCTAGCTACCAATCACCGGCGTTGAAGGACGAACTGATACGTGCGCGTGGCAGAGTTTCTTTCAAAATGGTTGCGTTTATTTTTTATCAAGTCAAACAAAAATGTACAGTATGGTATGATTCAGCAGTTACGCGGGGTCGGCGGAATGAAATGTAAAACGATGAAACCACCATATTGTTTCTTATGCTGACTGCCTGGTCTACAAGCGCTTCGTCACCAATCAGGCCCCCAGGAAAGCGACGCTGTGGATTCACTGCTAATTGATTTTGACTTAACGTTGTAAGTTAATAGCAAAACATTAATTCATTCAACCGGAAGTAATAAGTTATGGGTTCATTCTTCTAACACCAGAGTCTGTAACCACAGGATCCTGGAGGCTTTGATGGAATTTGTTTTGACAGTTTTTAGAAAATTCAAAATTCTTTCACTTTGCTTGTCGTGTGGTTGGTGGGAGAGTGCAGACCGACTAGGTGAACCTAAAACCGCCCTCGGAAAACACTACATCTTTTCCCAACTGTTTCTGCTCCTTGCGTTATGCCCAGTATGACTTTTTCGAGTGTTAAGATGGAGTATTATTACCGCATCTGGCTACTTCACAATAAAATTCGACCTGTTTCGTGCAATGTATTGAGCGAAAAGGAATATGATAATCGTAAAATATCGAACAAATTGATTCGTCTTACATGGAGTAACTCTTTGAAATTTAGCCATAATCTTGTACTCTGCGTGAAGACGCTGCTGACAAATGCCTTCACATTGTGTCATGGATAACCGGACATAATTTTCCTATCATGTTTTATGTCTCATCGTGACCTCTCTGGATTACAGGGTCGTATATACTCCGACATATTTACAAACTTTCTGGCCTAGTGGATTTAGGAGTATTCAGTTTGGTTTATGTGGCTGCTACAGGACGGCCAGTTTACTATGTGCAAGTCCCTTAACAAAAGTGGCTTTCTCTGACTCTGGACATTATTCGAGGAAATTGTCTTGCTGAAAAATGGTTTTATTCGGTACAGGTGATGTGATTGGTTGCACTTGTTGACATAAGAACTGGACTTTTTATTCACTATTCACTGAAGTTAGTTAACTCACACCTTTGGCTACGAACGTACCATAAAACGCTAAACGCCATTTCGTAGTTGTTTTTTTTCACACTACACCACCTCCTGTTTCGCTGTTCTTACTTACTACAATGAATAAATAATCCGATAGATGGAAAAATTTTCCTCCTTATCCGCGAGACTCAGCCCACTTTAGGCGGTGTATTTTGATCATGATGGAGCGAATCATACTATTCACCTCTTGGTACTTTTATTCAGAGCAGCTGTTCAAAACTCTCTACAGGTGTTTCGTTGAAATACCGCACACCTTTATGACCGCAGAAGGACTTGTTGACATTAAAACTTAGTCCACAGACTCTGCACCTGTCTCGCTTAGTTAAGAGTTGATTGGCGTGCTCTTTCTTTTCATTTCATCCTGGGGTCTAGCCTTTTAAGAGATTAAAGAAAGTAAGCTCCTACTTCTGAAGTCACTAAGCAATCCTCCGTGGACTCAGAATCGCTCTTCTGTCAAAGATTCACAGCGTGAAACCGCCTGCCATGTCAACAGTTTGAATACCATTGTCTGACTAACTGTATACCTAAAACCACGCGGAACCGTTATCCGTCTTGCATTACGGATTCACCGGATCAAACCTGATTGACAGTCTTGCTGGTGTACGTAACACGTGATTTAATTTGGCAACCTGTGGTGATGTAGGCGTTGATTAGTTCTAAAGGAACAAGCGGCTTTCGCGCAAATTCGGCGTGGTGGCGGGTAATAACGTCGGTTGAGTGCCCTAATGTTATTATCATTCATGTGATACTGAACAGCTTATAATTGCGTTTCGGGGTGTATGTCGTACGTCTTCCTTATTTAGAGTCGTCAAGGAAGCTCAGTGAGTTAAATGGTTGTATATCAAAAAACCGGATCCGTAAGTTGGCAAAACATGAGTAACGGAGGAGTGAATAAGGCAGGTTTACGGTGTTTCTCATCAAGCTAGTTACCTCTCACTTAATGTTATAACTGAAAGAGTGTTGACTTGGTATGCGATACTAACTGCGCAATTACTGCTCCAAATCGTGAGTTTGATTGATTGTAAGCTTGTGTTGTAAACATGCATTTCTTCTGAACATGGATGTTGGGTTTCGCAACTAAGTCCTATTAGCTTCAGTTGCAGTTAGTTTTCGGGATTTCAGTATATTTGAGCTATTAATAAACTCTCGGTAGACAACCTGAAAAACATCAACCTTACTGTTAAAGTGATTAGAGTCTGTCAAATATGCAATAGCAGCATTTGGTGCCGTATTCAACATGCTGTTCACACGTCCACATGCTCTACCATGTAACATGACCAGAATACGATACCCGACGTGGATAAACAAATGAGCATACACACTAGCTGGACGTACAGCACGCAATCTTGCCTTTGATTAATAATATGATACGGGGGTCCAATGGAAGCTCACAAACAACTGGATTATAACATCGACTGTTTTGACTAGTAACCTAGGCTTCTTAAAGTTAACTTCAGCCACTGGATCTTCTTTGTAGGAAAGACTAAATAACCGCAATTCCTATCCACAGGAACTGATATAATTTCCGGCTACCCTGTTTGCATCTCATTTTGAACAAAATCTATCGGGCTGCCATTTTGAGCAGCTACTTCTTACAGAAGTACTACTTCGGCATACAAAACGTCAGTGGTGCAGATCTCTCGCATCTGTTTAGTCAGGTACCGCACAAGGTTTTCATTCCGATTTATTGAAACGAAACCGTCAATATAAACGCACTGATCACTTCAAGTGTTCTCCCTTAGATTCTCTTGGATTTGCAATGAGCCTTTATTAACTCAGTTTCTAAAGAGATTATATCCAAAAACTTCAGTGTGGTTATTGCATCCGCGATCTCTGAAATGACTACCACACACCAAACAACAACAAAAAAACCCCCCAAAATCAATAAACACACCGTAACGTCGTATGATAAGTACGGAAGGCGATGCAATGTTTAATGCTGCGCGAATCCTTTATTGCGACACCTATAACAAACCCAAGTACAAACTATATATCTCCATAAATATAAATTCATACTAAGACTGCATTAACTATACAGTTTTTCAGCTGCTCAGAAAAGCGTGATCGCCAAACAGCGTCTAGGAAGACCATTGCCTCCACTATTTTTACTGTCTATTTAAGTTAACTTGATATCACACCGGGAGAACCGTGGCCTGTTTTTTTGTTTTTGATATTCTTATATGAGCATCGGGCATGTGCGAAGAGGCTGATAGTAATGCGCGCATAATAATAAAGAACAATGGTGGAGCCATTCCGTTGGATTGTATGATAACGATCTAAAGCTGAACGATCTTCTCTCAATACTGGTTACATCTTAGTTTGGCTGAACTTTGTTGCTATCACAAGATAGACTATAATCGAATTCGTGTTTTCGACTGTATTTTCGGTTTTGTCACATGACTGGGGCCCTATGAGGTCATCTTTCACAAAAGATGTGTTGGCCGTTGTGGGAGTACAGCGATTTATCAGGTTGTGGAGTGTCTCACTGTGTACCACCCTGTTCTGTCATCTGTTGTCCATTGTGAATACTCACGTTTAGGTCGCCGATAGTGTTTTTTCATCGTTTTAGCTCTTCAGCTCTCTAGTGGCTGAACACATCCACTCTAAACGAGTGGTAGTGTATACTATAAATTTGTCTTGATAACCACCACCTGTAGTAACGGAAACGGTGGAAGTAAATTATTGTCTTCCTAAGCCTGCTGTTGTATTGTACCCTGTTGTGGACGATCTTCCAGATATTGTTTAACATTTGATGGTATTGAGTCGCAAGTACTAGTAGGTCACATGCTTCATGTTGTCTCTCAGGAATGGTGTGTAGCTGACTCTTATTCTCATACTTTTGGCCGCCTTGAAGCTGTCAGGCTGTTGTTTCAAGTTTATCAGTTATGTCGTGGCTTAAATGTAAAATTTATTTTTAACATTTTTTTACTCATCATTTTCTCGATAGGAACTGTAATATCCGGAAATAACGCAAAAACCGACCGAGACACGAACAAGAGTTTATCACCCAAGGAGATTGGTCTGGTATTATTTTTGGCTTTGGCAATTTTGCTGTTTTTGGGTTCCGCATCCACTGTAACTTTTCTAATATCGCGTACACGTTGCAAATCAAAGAAAATTTGCAGTAATTCTGCACGGTACACGCCAAACACTAATCTTGATGGTGCTATCAGATATAAGAAAACAACGTCGAACATCCTTGCAACTGGTGTGAGTGAGAACTATAGTTTCAACCACATCAGGACAATAAACACGGCTTCGCAACGAACTCAGACAGAAGTATCCAAATCAGCGGAACCATGCCCTTATCGAAACCTTCAGCTTTTCAATAAGAAACATCACGTTAGACAATTTCCCGAATATCATGGTAAGTTGGATTTTGAAAGAGGCTAACTGTTTTAAGGAACGTCGCATGTTATTTAGTTTAGAACATTGTTATAACACAAGAGACAACCTGTGTGTCTGTAAACTTATACTCAACTTTTAAGGTGTGGGTGATGGATAACTGAACTTTGTCGGTGACATTTGGACATCAAATTATACGGAAACATCGCTAAAATCAACGAAGGATGGTCCAAGCGGTTTATAACCGTCGACTGGTTCGATGGATGGAGCGATTCTTTCATTCCGTTGCTAATGTGGAATGTTGAAAAAATTCGTTTGAACAGACTTTTAATAGTTTATGATGCTACTCATGAGTAGCACGTCGTAAAAATGGGAAAATACCATTACTTGTACAATATGGAAGGGTGAATTTTTTTTATTTCCGCATGCAATCCGAAGAATTTGATTTCATCAGTGAAACGAACCTCATACAACAAAATCGTTGTATCATCATTACCCCAATGAGTGAGCGTAGAGAGCGTAAAACAGTTCCGTCGCACCTGATGTTTAGTCAATGACTCAGTTGTCAGCACCATTACCTAAAGAGATGTAGGGCCGGCGTTCAATCCCAGTCGGTATAACAGTAATGAACTTTAACAAAGGTGAAACCTCAGAGTCCAGCAGTTGTTGTTGAAGAAAATTGACCGGAAAGTCCAGTCGAATTTGGATGGTGCCATACCTATCAATCATTCCCCAAATTTCGTGATCGATTCGGGATCTGCAGTTAAAACTCATTGATTAGTAGCATCAATTTTTGATATGCTTGGATCTCTGGGTACTAAGTTATGTTTCTTATATCATGTCCTACTGAAACGATCTGTACCTGTAAGTTCCAGTCTGAGTGGGGCGGACAGTCCGCGTAAACAACATCTTGATGTTCAAAATGCACATGAGCAACAGATCTCGAATTCATCTTCATAAGACTGGACACTCAGTTACTTTTTATAGAAGTAGAGTCAGCATCTACCATGCTTTGTCTTGCATAGAGACACTAGTACGGTCTGTTAAGTCCATTGGAAATTGACTAAAAAGTCTATCTGAATGCGAAAGTTGATAGCAAATGTGAGGTTAAACATGAAATTAAACTAAGTCTCCGACTACTCATCGGTAGGCTACATTTCGAGTTCGGAAGTAGGCGTGATTAGTTAATATTCTTTGTAACAGATATGCTAAAAGAAGTTCAAAATGTCAAACACGCAATAACTCATGAACTTTTAGTTTCATATTACCACCTTTAGATATACTAGCTTATCATATTTGTCCTCGTCACCCACTTTTACAACACAGCGACAACACAAGGTACAGTTGAATGGTGCCAAAATAATGTAGCAGTTCAACAAAATTTAATCCAAATTTTTAGTTTATTTACTAAAGCTATTGTCACGTTTGATGAGTTCTCTTCAGTTTATCTGTAAGCCTTAAGTCAAAACCAATAGCAAATCGAGAGTGAAATCATTGACTGATTAGGCTTCGCTGAGTACATTGGAACAAACGTAGAAAAATCTGCTCAACCACATACCGTAGCTCTCTAACTCTTCGTAGATCGTTCACAGAATAACTAAAAGTGGAGTAGGTAACAACAGCCTGAAAACGTGGATTCTACATAACAGATGAGCGTGACCTTATACACAGAAATAGTATTTGGTTTCCAGGTCGTTCGAGTGCAACATTTTGAGAGAACTATATACATCTGTTGCACGAGTTCGAAAGCTGGGATACTCATTAATGTTGAGCTATGAAACTGAATCTATCGGAATAAAACTCCTGATCTGGTTCGATATGCTTGGATCTCTGTAGTTCGATGTTCCAATGACATTCGCATCTTGATCAAGACAAAGCTTGCACAACAAAGCGGACAACTTTGAGTGAAGATAAGTGTAAACATATAATTATTTCCTCTCACATAATTTGAAAAATTGCGGAAACAGCGCATGCCAGAAGTTTGAGAGTTAACTCAAATTCATGCTGTTTTCAATTTCTCTTCTAACTTAAACTCTTTTTTTTTACGTCGTGCAGAAACTGTACCGCGCATGCGAGATCGATTTGGTGAACACAATCTTATCCACAGTCATCTGTCGTCAGCGAAGAGACCGAAGTTGTCTTCGTATTTTCCAATTACTGACAGCGATTGTTATTTGTGCACCATGCCAAATGCACATTTTCATGAACTTACTCAAGCAAACTACACTTTGTATGAACGGAAGACAGAATTATCCGCGAATGTTCAACAACACAACAAATTAGTCAACTCCAAATGTGTACCCTATGATCTACAATGCACAATTCCGAAGCACCACACCCCATCCAACAGCACTTCCTGCCAGTCTGTTTTAGTGAGAAAAGTACACAAAAATGACAAAACCCAACCGCATTTAAAGGGTGTAGATAAGTGCGGTGAAGATAATTCAGTTCACGTCACGTTAAACACACTTCCTTCGGACGAACTCGAGACTCCGCAGACAAATAAATGGATGAAGTCCAAAACCTTTGTCGATGTGGATCAGAACCTTATTGTGAATCAAGGTCAATAATCAGAATATATAGTCAATGATAGTCAATAATTTTTTATTTAATAGTTTTTATAACACTCACTTATCCATAAAATGCAGAATTTTCCCGCTGCGTTTGTGTTATTTTTCTCAAGCAATTTAATGAAATTCAATAAAACGCTACGTCAGATACGGTTATTTTAGGTTGTACATCATTCCTGGTTGATCGCAGATTTCGTAAACAGCGAGATTTTTTAGCCGGCACTCATTGAACCTAAACACCAAACTTGACATTTGCCATTTCTAGAGTTTGTAAGTTGCACATGTCCATATCACGACCGCGAAGTGTGTTCTGCTTCACGATGTCATGAAGCAACCTTGTTAACTACTGCATCATTGACCTCCCATTTTACGCTAACAAAATTCATAGTCAAACGCTCAACTAGTTTCGTTTATTAGGCGGAATTAGTGACATCGGAGATTCTGACTATTGTGAGGTCTTTATTGTAGGTTAACTCATGGGGTTAACAGAAATTAACGGTTTCTTCTGTCTGGGCGATCGAGCAATGTGAGCAGTACACATAAGCTGATGCCATTGAGCATTTCCATTTGATACGTCAGTAATTCACAGTGTATGGCCAAGGACGCGGTTTAGTCGAGAAAACCGGAACTGGAGTCCAATTCTCTGTCATGACATGGATGTGAGCCACCAATAAGACCTATCGTCATAAAACCTTGGGCTGTATACTTATTTCCAAATGGACTGACTCAAAAGTCTGGCAGAATGAGAAAAGTGAGATTAATTGGGGGCGATGTTCAGTTTGTACTTACCGATCTCTATGCTTCTTGGTGAGAACGGAAAATATAAAGCTTTTTTCCCTTATCCATGACGATTCCTATTGGTCCCATTCAATGTCGACCATTATAATATAGAAGGGGCCAGCTGCTATTTCTGGATTACCTTGTCTATGGGGTAGGAGGGACTGTCAAGGCTACCGTCTATCACAAAACCGCAGACGTACCCGATATTACTAGCTGTAAACCCTTAACAGGCTTATGGTAAGTTTTCTGACTCAGTCTTCTGTGAAGACTTGCATCTGTGGGTTGATTCGGTTAATAGCACAAGAAGAGGTAGTGGTTAAAAGACAATTAAGATGGGTGCTCAACACATTATTACAGATATGGAGGGAATGGAAAAGCAGTGCTGTCACTCCGTTCGTGGAAGGGACGTCAGAGGCTATTTGTACGGTCTTGAACCATCCGGCAGTTCGGTATTGTTTAGTGTATGGTAACGGACGCGGTGTTTTGTAGAGTTTAGTCATGAAAACCTGGAGATAACTTCAGTTCTTGGTCGTGGCAA
>LOND01000306.1:43265-58840 GCA_014220965.1 Paragonimus kellicotti
TTTCACATCGTTGATGAGTTGGTGGAATTATAAGAATGCGCAATTATGTTGAACAGTGCCTCTCATGTATTTGTGGAAGGATGCGACTGGGCTAAAGAGTTTAGACGAATATGTGACCTTTGCAAACAACGTGGGAAAAAACCACTTCTGATGATAGAGCCGTAGGATTTTGTCATATCAGTTAAAATCCTAAGTAACAGTTATATTCACTCGCGGCATCTTTTCCTGAAACTGAAATGGGGCATGTCGTGCCGATTGCCAACCTTATAACTTTAAAGTTGCGTGTGAATTAAATATAATCTGCTGGAAACCACACAGACAGGGACTCTCTAAACAACACCAGATAAGGCGATTCTTCGGTAGCTTTAGCAGTCGACACGATCTCTTTCGTCTTTGTAAAATGTGTGTTAGTGCCACACACGCCCTAACTAAGTCTTTTTTCCACGCAGCACTGGCAGAGAAGCTGTGGCTGTAGTTAACTAAACTTGGATTCTTCTACTACCTTGATCATTTGAGATAGTTTAAAGTCGGTTCTTTGGGCATCACGATTTGTGAGATCCAGTCGCATCCTTCCACAAATACATGAGAGGCACTGTTCAACATAATTGCGCATTCTTATAATTCCACCAACTCATCAATGATGTGAAACATGACAGTGTAAGTTCCCCGGCACTTCTGACATCTTTTTCTGCAGTCCTGATGAATGCTTTTATCTTTACTGAAGATGAAATATCAGGCTGATCAACGTCGATCAACTGCAGGTGAGGACCAAAATCCAGCTTCTCATGATCTGATAACTACTGCTCATTAGTAGGTTGCCCCGATAGCACATTCTGGGAAAGCTTTACGAAGATTCGTTAACAGTCTTACACTCGCGAACTTCGGATTCACATTTACTCTGAAAGGGACAAACTACATGTAGATAGTACTCCCAAGTTCTTATGGTTGACTGCTTGATTAACACGTCAGCAATACAGCATCCACAATGGCTTAAGAGTGGAGTGATAATCCGTGCAGACAATCAAGACCAAGGTGACGGTGTACCCAACTTGTATGCTGAGTATACATGGCAACGAGTTTTATGCATCAGGAAGATCATCTACTTATATTGCAAAGAGTGGTTGCATCAAGCGGCCAGACCCAGTTTCAAGCAGAGAAATGCCTAGGCAAAACGGGCGTCCCATGTATATTCGTTTTGCTCAGACGAAGACGCTTATAGTTGCTGGACTATGTGAGTCAGATGAAAAAAGGTCGAATCACTAAATAAACATCACAGCGAGTTAGCTATAGAACCAATGAAAAACCAATCTTCGGCCCTAACAGCGGTATGAACCTTTTAGTAACGGCGTATAAACAAGGAATGTCAGCTGCATTACACTCAAATTCAATCGTGCATTGTACAAACTGTCACTTCAAACTTCTGAAATAAAATATTAATACATAATGTTATGTAAATGCACAGTCCACTGAGAGATCACCTCCAGAACAGTCAACTTTTGTTAACCATTCCGTTTACTCAAAATGCTCTAAACAACAAAAGGTTTCAAAAGAAACTGCAAAACTCTAGCAAAATCCCCGGTTCCTATTTGCAGCAAGAAATTACAGGAGACTTTTCAGTATCTGAACACAATTAGTGCAGAAGTATAGACGAATGACGCAACTCCTAAACGATGCACTAAATCATACAATCATTTCCTAAAGAAAGTTTCAGTTCACAAAATGGTTCTTGTAGGTGAATGAAGCATTTGCATGATTTTTTCTGTTGAAGTTTCACAGAACGTTAGTAACTTTTCAAGGACCATAACTACAAAGTGTTTCTAAAATCTGTAAAACGCAAGAGTGGAACGAGATTTCTGAAGGAATAATCACAACCCATCACAGCCAGTCTGTTACGTTCTAACGTCAATCGACCGCATATGCTTCGTAGCATAATTTCTGGCAGACAAATAACTAGGGTAACAGGTGAGAGTGGAGTTCACAGTCGTTTATGATAGAGGACGACAATATTCATGTAACGTGTTGAACATCTGGATAGCAGACAGAAGACGATTTGATTACACAAACTAATGCAAATGATAAGCTGAGTGTTCATGTGAGGTTAGGTTAAACAGCATGGTAACGACTGCCAATTTGTCAAACATTATTTTCACTTCGGCAGTCTAGAGGATGGTCACGACTGTCACATTGTCATTGTGCCGTGGAACTGTGATCACGTCGACCTGACACACAAAACCTGACGCACGTGCAAGCTTAATAGGTGTTAGCACACCTCTATACCTAAATTACGTGTAAGTGTTTCTTCTACCTAGATAAGGGTATGAAGCTCTCCGTATGTGGTCCTTCTGCTTCTCCTGAACAACTGTAAACCCTACGAGCATAATTAAAACCACTATATACACGCTTACCGGAAGTTAAGTTACAGAGACTCCTGTGATTTGCAAGAGTGCATATCAGTTGTGTTTGATGTTTCTGGTTAATAGACGAGAGGAAGGATTGTTACAGGACAAATCTTACTCATAACTTGGTAAACCTTCCACAGGTATATAAGCTATACGTTGGTTTATTTTGAACTAGGATTATATAACCCCAAAATAATTATATAATCACCAATAACCAAAATCTTATTATTCAGACTTCAACCGTGTCATGCGGAATATAGCTCTAAAAAGTACAGAACTGTTTTCCTTGCGTTAGAACTTCAGTCAGTGCCTTAGGAAAATGAACAAAAGCGGTGGACGGACGCAAACCGGTCGAAGACCTCTCTTGGGTATTTTAAAGCATCTGGTACAGTTCGTAAGTTAAATCTGTCAACAAAAGCCTCGCACATAAGACTATATGAAAACGTTCTTTCATAATCTTAAATATTGCTTTTTGATTTAGAAATAAATGATGTTATTCTCTCGCTGGTAGTGCACCGTAGCGGTGTTCTACTAGACTGTACATGGAGATGCAAACTGTTCATCTCATTATGTTAATATCTTACACTTCGTCAACTCACTTCTGGTGCTGCATGATGAAAACGCAAAGGTTCGTGGACGGCGTTCACACAAAAGGTGAGAAGATGCTCTCCTGGGCTATTGCGAATGCAATCCGCTTGCCACTTCTAAGAGTAAGCTAAATTCTCCTTCTCCACTTTTTCCACATTTAATGCTATTCTGGGAGATAACAAATTAAATACTACTATGCCTGAAAGGGAACTTGTGGCAATCGCTTCGAAAACCAACTGCGTACTTTGCCCATCTACTGCAATGGTCGAAACGTTCCAGCCTGAAAACTTTCACAGGTATCCCCGCCAACTTACGCTTACACATCTTGAGTAGCAGTGCTTTTATCCTGTATATGATAGGAAACATCCATCCAGCTAAGGAAATCCAAGTTTATGGCAACATTTTGAATTGGTACATTTAGTCCGTTAACGTATACTGATAGGCTACTTAAACTGGGTTAATATTCTCAGTTTTATTGACGTATCGTAGGTGACCAAATCTCTGCATATGGGACTACCCAATGACCCCAATAACTCAATACAAAATGAACTTGGCAAAATCCGCCAAACAAAGTTACAGCAGCAAATTATCCGTTTGATCAACAAGCAACATTAAGCGAATGTCGGATTACATTCAATGTGAAACAATTTACCTAAGTGTGTGGCAACAATGTAGTCATTCTGCGATTCAAACGTAGACTTGATGTACACATTCGTGGCACTAAATGGACACTTGAGATTGAACGGCTATCGATAGTTTACAGACTGATTAAACCTGTTTTCAGTCACTTGTTATTTCTGCTATAGCTTTGTGCCTACTTATTACTCTGTTAATTGGTGGACCATTGTCATGAACAACGGCAGCTTGAACTATGGTACAGACAAGCACATCTCAAATCAGAATATGATAACTGATTCACTCAAGCCAGCTTTCTGCCTGTTGCATAATAAGACGTGTTGAAAGTATCCTTTGCAAGAGGCAGTTAGATTTATGTTTGCATTTTAAATACTTCTTTTTCATATTTCGCTCTCTTGGGAAACGGACTTACTCAAGTATGTCCCATTTTAGTGACTTTCTGTTTGTATGTACAGCACGATATTCAATGTGCATACTTTTTTTCAATCCCTTATCATGTACACTTCTAGTGCACTTAGTTAATCGAATACTTAAGAGACCCAATCATGAGAAATCTGGACTTCGGGCGAATGCAAAACAGAGATAGAGACCGTAGGTTCAGACGCAGCAAGCGCTCTATCAGCTGAGCTTTGTGTAAAATTTTCGAGCTCCCGGCGTGCCTTCGTCGCTCGGCTGGTGGAATATATACCGCGTTTCTGTCGTTGATTCGAATCCAGCCAAAGCCAAGACCATTGAAGTTGAATCTTTCAGAAACTAACGAATCTGTCAAAATATTTACTAGAAGTCGAATACTTTCATTTAGAGATTTGCGAATGAATGAAACAGAGTTTCTCAGTAAACCGTAAAATTGTAGGGCGCTTGTTAATAGGTTCTGCACGTCTTTGATTGGAGTACAGGGATCAGGGTGTGGAAGACTTCATTCGACCAAGATGAAAGAAAACTCATTGTTTCATAATATACACAATAGTAAGTACTCCTCAGCCAGAAGTCAAGCAGAAGCTTCAGTCGCCCTCAAAGAAAATGCAACAGATACTCAATCACGTCTAACCTGCTGGGAGTTTACGCGAATAGCCTTGTTCACCAAAGCATGTGTATCACTGTTCAAAAATAACATCTCACTATTTGTAGTGATAGTTGAAACAACAAAATCTTCTGCGTAAGGAGACGCATTTAACTGGGAGGGTCAACAATACTTGACATTTTAATAGCGTGACCTACGAAATGTTCGGAAATATTTTTCTGCGTGAAGCGTAAGTGTGAGATATTCTTTAAATGAGCTACTGATCTAGATATACGATGCCTCTCATCAGGAAGTATAACCTAACTAAGTAACACATTCGTGTGGTACAAAAATATTTGTCTTAGATGCTCTTTTCGAAGAAATAAGTGCCTGGACTATACACCGAGCACACTTCGAAGGTAAAGCGGGTGAAACTAATCCAGCTTTTTAAACATAAAGCCCGGGGGGATCAGTGCTCTTAAAACTGTTCGTGAATAATCTCCACAAGACGATCTGACAAGCAAAGACCTGTTCAACACCTGACGAACGGACCGAGTAGAAAACTTGCGAGTCGAAATATCCTGGGTTCGAATCACATTTATCTGATACTTGTCTGGGCCTGAGCGGTGTGATAATATCCCGTCCCTCCTGTAATAAGGCTTTTTACAAAGGAGCAACTGCTAGATGACGTAACGCGGACTAATATGTTGTCTGTTATCTGCTTATCTGTTCGAATCACCAGTAGACATTGAAAGCATTCAGTCTAACTTGTGATCACTAATCCATGTATTATATTTGTATACTTGTGCTGACAAGCTGCCAGTAAGGGTTACTTGATAGTACGCCTCATTTTAGAGAGCTTATGATGCACCAGGATACAAAGAACAGTCTTTATCAGAACTAACTATTGAACAAGACTGTATACCTGTCCTGATAGTCCTAACAGAGTAACGTTGTCTAACCCACTATGGAAAACCAATATCGGTCGGATCCAGTTAAATTCAAATGCCCTCTTCAACCCAAGAAGTACATCCTCATTGACGTAACACTTTCACGTTTACCGGAAAACTTTGTTTATCAGAGTGGATTACTGAACCGGATGAAGGGGAAAAACCAGCCTCTTATATAGACACATTTGAAACACCTTTTGTCTTTTGTTGATAGGATGCATGGTGCAAGCAACTTTCAATATGATGGTGCCACGATGTGTTTCCTACCTCTCTAGATTGAGTCTGTTATAGCATACCACCAAATCTTCAGTATATCAGCCTGAACAAAAATCTCATAAAGAATCTGTGGGGAGTAGTCATGCGAGAATTGCATAGAACCAGATAAAGTTCTGCGAATGGGGGAGGGTTGTTCTGTTGTCAGGAAGGCCGGAAGTGGATGGCAAAGTTTTAACAACCTTGGTGATTAGCATACAAGTGAGATGCACTTTACTTTCAAAAGGGAATAGACAACACATTTCGTTAACTGTTGGGGAATCATAACTTATATAGTTGTTCATATCGGCCCTGTAGTTATTCTGTAGCGAATTTGGCATTTGCCAATTGTTGTTGGCGCAATTAGGCTTAGAAACCGGAAGAATTGCTGAAAAGTGCATTTTCAGTCAGTCCATTTTGAAAATATGCACTTTCTGAGTTTCGCTATTGTTAGAGCTGGCCAGTAGCATATAAACTCGCTGCAGCCGATATTCATGGGATAAATCATTGTGTTCATAATTCTGTATACTTCTGAACAAAAAAGAACATTCCGAGACACGGCATTAATCGGACTGGCTTTACGCCTACTTCTGACAGTGTACGTCAAGGCAACAAATGAAACGCCAATCCTGTCACTACCTAGTTAAAATTCCCTTGACTTATTCGTCGTAATAAATGAAATGGAAATGTTTGTTTGATTCACGTAGAGGCATTGATGAATGGCTCGATTTCTAAGCGGTTTACCAATTCATTTACTCCGAGAAGTTAGACGTACTTACGTAGTGTAACTTTTGAGCGCACTTCTTTGTACCCCATGAACTAAATAGTGTAAAAGATAGATGCATATATAACAAAACTCAATAGATATTATAAGATGAAATGATTTGAAGCATCGAACTACGAGATTAGCTGCTTCTGTGAAGACGGAAGCTTCATATTAACTAAGAAGCCTTGATCACCGGGTGATTGACTGGATTGAACAGGGCGATCCTTGTTATTCTCCTTTCGGAGTGAACGGATAGACTGAACACCATTCACACAGGGTTGTGGTTGGGCGTTTGAATATATGGTCATCTGGTCACGCCTATCGTGAGGTTGCTGGAATTGTGGTACACACGCTAATCTCACCGAGGTGTAAATCCCAGCTCGGACGAAAATATGCATACTGATGAGTTCTAATAGCAATAAAACTCAAGTCTGATGATTCCATTTCGAAATAGACTAGTCGAAAGACTTACCTAAATGTGAAAGTCGAGAGCAAGTGTGCGTGATGTTCAGTTTGAAACAATATAATTTCCCAAACCTCAGTCACAGTACAGTGACAAAGTCAGTGACCACGCTCATATCTACAGACCCTAATTCTAAAGGCCACCTGATGCTGACTATCGAGTCAATCTGTACGCACAGGGGTAATTTATAGTTGTTAGTGGCTGGTGTTACCATGAACCGGAGAATTCCTCGGCCTTAAATTTCGTAATGTATTTGAACTGATTTCACTGGTTTCATTGAAGTCAACGTGTCAACAAATGTGGTTTGACCAATGACGCTGGTTCATTGCAACCTGTCCCTGTCGGCACCCATAGAAAAACTCACAGAAGCCAGAAGACTTTACATCAACTGGTAACAATTTTTTAATCAGTGGTGTTGGGCTTCCAGCGGTAGCAAACAGTTTGATCAGTTGAGTAGCGTAGAATTTGTGTTCATTGGCTACTGAATGGCCATCTTTCAATAATGTGATGAGACCATCATTCTTATAAGGTAATTAAAGAGTAACTTTGATTTCCAGCTTACCATACTTTATCACATTCACTAGTAGCTGCTTGCTGAAGCATTACCATCTCCTTCGGGTCTTTAGTTAGAGTTTCTCTCGAACCGATTCGTCTGGGGTTGTGCAACAAAGTTCACACCTTACCATATATGCACTTAATCGGTAAAAACTATGAACATCTAGGGAGTGTCTCCTCCATACGTCTTTCGATAGACAAATCGTAGTACTGAAGCACAGTTACTGGAGTGCAAAAGAACTTAGAGGAACTTCAGAAAACCAGCATGTTCATTTCTAACGATGGAGTTGATAACGACATTCAGCAGGTTTATTTAATCAATCATATCTTGCATTTGAGTAGTAGGATATGATCGACGTAAGACTATCTTAGATGGAGTTGACAATTTTGGGGTAACATCATTCGGTTGTTGTGTGGGTTAGCAGAGGGCTCTCCAAATCGGGCCTGAGCATCTTGACGTTAGTCTATATCTCTGAAGATTATATTACTCTTCACCTGTGATTCGGCGTTTGTTTCTATAATCCAACGTATCAAGCAAATCGATCAGCTGGAAAACCACTGGCGGCTTTCTAATCATCAATAGATTTACCGACCAAAAAGGTTGTGTTAACTACAGTGCTAACTGAGTGTGCCTAACGATTTACAACACACGTTCCGGAGTTCGTCTGTGCAAGACTTATTCCGCCTTCTTGGTTATACGTTTGTCACGCAAGCAAATCGGCTAACATTCGTGTATTCTTTTCTTGACAAACTTTAACCCGCAATGCGTTTATCTTCAATGAGCTGGGCAACACTTCGACTGTTTAACCGGCGTGATTACAGGGATCAACAGAGAAAAACGTGCTTTAGTTTGAAATTGCCAAACACAGGAGATAAACATTATTCTGAAAAATAATCCCAGTTTGTCACAGCCAGTCCGTTACGTGCTGAAGTAATTGTTTGTAAAAATAATTCCTGGCAAACAAATAAATAGAGTGGCACGCACCGTGGCTCAAGATACAGGAAGACGGCATTCGGGTAACGTGCTGAGTATCTGGAGAGCAGACAGCAGAGATCATTAACACACACAAATTCTAATGTGGTCAATAAGCTTAACGTTAACATGCGGTTAGATCAGACAGTAAGATAGGGACTGTCAACTTGTCAAACATCACTCTCACTCCGGCAGTTTGGAGGACGGTCACGACTGTCATGCATTCATTGTTCTGTGAAACTCCGACCACATTGACAGCACAAGCGTGATGCTAATGCACACGTTTTGACTTGACTTATTGTCTAACTTCAAGAGATTCTGTTCTCTGCTCTGTACAAAGCTATCATGACACCTTCATGCGGTCTTTTTGCTTTGCAGCAGTAACAGTGACATATACGCTTAAAGATAAATAGAACCACACGGTATAAATCGAAAGTGAAATTAAGCAGAGATCTCAGTGCCAATCAAGGGAACACGGATGAGTAGAATATAGATCTGGATTGTAAGCACAAATTAGTCAATTCGGGTCTGACAATGGAAAGCAATACTCACAAACGTAAGTCGTCACAAATTTACAGGGGAATTGGATGAGAAGAAACACGCCCAAAGTAAATGAAACGATTTGCAGTTGTGATGGCTCCTGTGGCTGTAGCTAAATTCCTGGTAATGATTTGGTATCTCAACTTTACTAAATATCGCTCGATCAATCAGTCAATAGTTCAATCGGCTGAGTACAATTCAGTGGAGCCCAGCGTACTGAAAGTCAGATACCAGAATTTGACGATCTACTGGACGGCCGAAGTTGCACTGACGACTGGAGATTTCACCAGAAGAAGTTGGATCACAATGTATGTGTACATAAACTAAAGGGTGAGCGGTCTGGTAATAGCATGGGCGTCCCACAATAGTCTGATGACGTTTCAAACCATACGTGAACTGTTATCTGGTCACTTAGAAACGGTGGGTTGATATTTTCTGCTAGCATCGTTTGTAGTTCGAGCAACAAGAATTAACCTGGAGAATACCTTCCATCAATATTGTCTGTCCAGATGAACCAGATATCTCCAGATGTTAATGCTATGACAGACTGATAAGACACTGGAGTGTGTCGTTCTACAGCAAAACAATGTCGTTCTCTTCGCAAATTTACACTAAGTACGCTAACCATTTTCTCTTTAAATGTTTGCGGTACTCAGCTTACGGTGTCCAGTCTGGTGCAGGGGTGACAGATACGGTGTATTCGTGTGAGAACTGATTACCAGAAGATTGAACGTTATTAAGCGAAGGTCATCCAGTCGATTGAGACTTAGGAGTCAATACATGTGCGTGGAAATACAGCCAAGTGAGAAAGCGTGCCGTGTCCTGTTTATGTCAGGTATGAGCGGTCTAGCGAGGGCCGAGTGATTTTGTCCAGTTGTGTTGTCCAACAACATCAACTGTGCACTGCACAAGCCGAGCGGCTGAAACAACTGCATCCAATCCCTTGTCCACTGTGTGTGTGTGAATTTGCCTCCCACTGCTGTCGAGCAGTGAGAACTCTATTGACCAGAACAATCGCTTCGATCCGAACCAAACGGATACCACCCAACACAGTAATATCAGCCTTGCAAACCGAAGCAAGTGCATGCTTCCGGTGCTCAAAATAATCCAATTTATACTGTTCGAGTGAATACGTCACGTGAAGTTGGAGTCAGCTAAACGCTCAATTCTCACCTTATGGCTCACGGGTGCATATCACACACTTAGTTTTCTCACTGTGTGAACTTACCTGGTTGAGTGGGGTTCGATAACCCGAAATCTCACAAGGCGCGGAAACTCTACTTTCTCCCTTTTGACGAACAGTTCTTAAAATCAATATCGCACAACTAACTTTGTCCTAACTTTTGCCCAACAGGTGCTGTTTTTGACCGTAGGTTAACTACCCATAACGTTTGTACAGCTAATCGCGGCAAGCCCATGTTGTTCGGCTTATTACCCACAACATTGGTTTCGTGCTTGCTTGGACGTACTCGGGTGAAGTTCTAGAAATTCATACTATGAGTAGCCTAACTGTACCCGTTATCACATGATGGTCGTGTAGTGGTCCGAATGACCTCATTCGAAAACAGTCAGATGCCTGGATCTTTTCTGAAATCCATTCCTCAAGTACTTGTTATTCTCTGTGCACTGTGTAACGTGGACAGATTCTTGGAGGCTCCTTCGAGTGACACGGACACATTTAAAAGAGACCCAAATCGTTCAAATGACCTCATTTAAAATCGACAGGTCGCTGGCCGGTCAACTGGAACATTATAAATCCATTATCACACCTCCAATGCGTTCGTCCGTACACATTCCTTAATTACCCTGTTGAACCTGCCATGTGTGTAATCAGGTCAATTACCTCTCTAAAGTCGTATCCAATATGTGACGTGTCCCGACACTGATACCCGTTTGAACCACGTTTCAAGGGCCGAGGTTAACTACAAAAACAGCCATGTTTATACAATCGACCTCCAATACAACACCCAACAGGAACAGCCAGGCACAACGCCTGACAAGACCGTTCGAGGAAGCGCTTGACAAGGAATGTTCGACATGATCAGCGGTTCCAATTCTGTCAGCAACGTTAGTGTCGGTGCCACCAACACATTACCTAGTTCATGGTTTGGCATGGCTCTTGGCCACGAACACTGCCACAACAACTACTCAGGTTTTGTCACACACCTCTACGCGACGCATCAAGAGGAATGACTATTCACTGCTGCACAACATGTTGAACAACACATCCTGCCTTGAGGCCACCACACGAACTAAACTATACGCCGTTTTACGGTGAACACTTTCGACTCCAAAATGTGTACAGCTTCCTCCAGCAAACAAATTACAAGTCAAGAATAGATCCCACATTAACCGTCACATCTCACGAACTCCTGCCGTAATTCGTAACAGAAACATCAAAGTCAACAAAAATGACTTAAAGGGTTTTGCATAAACCTGTCCAAGAAAATAGCAGTCTCAACAATGCTCACTCAATACGACTTTTTAAAACTGTTCGGACTTTCACTAGTTCATAGACGAGAGCATGAAGCATAAGGAGAACACGCATGTTCTTGACAGAAATTTAAAACGGTATCCACCAAAAACATTCCTAGTCAAAAAACCTGCAGGGAATGACCAGGAGAACACCCAATATGTTTTCAGTACGGCAATGTGAACTGGTCGATAAGTTGATATTTATTGCCAGTTTTAGGCTGAGATTTGTGCTCAAACATGTCCACACAAACTCTCACAAACGCATCAACACATCTACAAACATATATAAGCAAACCTTCATCCTGCATGAGCTATTATCTAACGGAGGCACACAAATTCGAAATCAATCTCCATCAGGAACGGTTGTGTCGGGAAAAGACAAGGTTCGAAAACTGAGCAACAGTTACGCCCTCGAAATGGTTTTATGAGAAAGATGATGATTAACATAGTTTCAAGTCAAGTTATATTGAGTCAATTTATAGCTTTTTCCACCCTTTGGATAGTCATTTTCACCAACAACTCGATTAACAGCTTTTTTTAAAGTAAAAACAAAACGCTCATTAAAAATTTGCTTTAATTAAAATGTAACAAAATGTCAACTATTCAGTGAATCTTAGGTTGCCCCATGACGAAATGAAACGGAAATAATTGGAAGAGTTACAATATTACGACCTTCATGCGGGGCACATTTCAGGCGATTTTAACAATAGCAATTGCAATGTACAGTCTTCGTTTTACTTATTGTTCGAATGTGTGAAAAATGCATCCACCAAAACCGTAAAACACTTGAGTGGAAACGAAGTGACCTCACAGTTGTTATCCTAAGGGAAAACGAAAGTCAGATGTTCTAGAGAGTGAAAGATATGAAACGGAAATCACACTGCCCACATTTCCTAGTGATATTTATCATGAGGGTCAGGGGAGTGGCCGTGGAATCTACACTGAATTTTACAAAAGTGTACGCTGTACAAAGTGGTGGTTACGAAGAGAATCGTTCTTGAATAGTGCGCTGTAGTTAGGATTACCATATAAAAAAATAATGCAAATATGAGAATGAATAAAGTTCTGTGAGTACATATAGCCAAATAACACAGGTTAATTAAACCTCTTTTGGTTGAACGCGCCTCAGAGCGGGTTAGGTCTGGAAGGAAAATTAATGAGAAATGTAAGGAGTTTATTTGGAAATCTGCCATTATCAGTAACCTCTTACGGGTACAAAAATGTTTGGTTAAGAAGAATGACCGCATAAATACGCACGAAACGACATTAAAGTTAGAACAGAACAACGTTATTCTCAACAGACTTTTCTAATCCTTCACCCGAAGACCTAAAATTATGCTTGGTGAGTACCGCAAAACAAGGATGAAGAAAGGAAGTAAACAATGAAGTTCAGACCGAATTTTGAAAAGTTTTAAAATGCTTCACAGAAAAATTCAAATTTCAAATTTTGCTTACTGCAAAAGACAAGCTTTGAAGTACTGAGAAATAGTAGGAGAATTAATTAATTCCAAGTTGAACGCCATTAATATTTCATGGCATCTTTTACATTCAGATAGATTTTTTAGCCAACCCTTTTCGCAGAAAGTACTAGACTCGAGCTTTGTTTTTTGCCAGAGCTCATCGGTAGTGCGTATCCTTATTAAAACTGGAAGTTGTGATTCGGTGACGTTTACGTGAGGCAACCATGTTGATTATTAAGCCGTTGTTCAAAAACTTAGACAACCGAATTGCTATATCTGAACACTCAATCACTAAAAAGAACAAAACTTGAGATTAGTGCACCTCTGTGAAATACGGATGGGCTGAAAATTCCACTTGAATACAAAATCTGTGACCAAATGTGAGTGATGTTCGACTTGAAGCGTGTTTTAACTGTCTTACCTAGCAAATGTGTAAAATATCTATAACGTCGGTGTAGGTATCACAGGTTAGTTAAATGGTGTTTAGGTAGTGATTTATTTTTTCTGAACAGCATAACAGCGATCGATCGGGGGCTTCGTCGTAAAGTTCAACACACATGAGGACTATGGTTGATGGGAAATTGAGTGAAAAGCACAAAAGTAGAAGACCTTGAACAATTAGCGGACAACCTAATCACTAATTATAATCTTGCACCAATCTGAATATTAGGACCACACGAAATTTAACTGCGGTTCCATACCTGTGCAACATGACCAGATTTCATTTTCACCATTGAAGATAATGTGTCGTTCTGTGACGAAGAATTCGCCTGTTTTTGCAATTAATCCCACTGCAACTCTTATCGACAAAATGATCACCACTCACAAGCGAAAGTGGTTGAGCGTTCACATATGATAATTCGGTCGTGCCTAATGTGAGGTCAATGGCGCAGTGGTAAACACGGTTGCCTCATGAAAGCGTGGCCGGAGTTCTAGTCCCGGCAGTGGCAGGATATGCACTACTGACGAGCTCTAATGAGAGCGAAACTCGAGTCTAGTGCTTCTTTTCGAAAGGGGCCGACTGGAAAGTCTATGGGAATGCGACAGCTGCGATCAATTGTGGGTGATGTTCAACTTGAAATTAACCAAATCCCCGACTACTCATCAGTAACATATCAACCACTTGAACAAAGCTTTGCGTGAAATTCATCGGGCTGGTGAAAAGGCATTCGTATTTTGTAAGAATTTCGAACGCAACCAATGAGCGCACTCATCGCACGTTATTACAAACAGAAGTTAACTTCCACAGTGAACAATTTAAGTCGACCACGATTGTGGAGCAACACACTCAGCGTCGAAGTTCGTTCTTTCCGATCAACAGACGTACACAGCTGTTCGAAATGGTGGATGTTTTTTAGTCGATAGTGGCAAAGGTCCTCCATGCAACTGGAACAAACGAGCCTCTATTTGCATAAATTATCTACCACCAGTGTATTGGAAGGTTGGTCAAGTGCGCGTGTCGGCCATGTGATATAATTGGATTCAGTTGTTCGTTTCCAGTTGTCACCGCACAATCTACAACAGCAATCTGGGTTTGAAAGAATTTTTGTTTAAGTACTGCGAGCACGATATTATAATCATACCTTCTAACAGAACACGACCACTTGCTCATATTATCAAAAATATACCGCTTTTAAATAGTAATCCCCGATGCTTGCCTTAAAATCAACACTCCGTGATCGGTTTCGCTTCCGTCTGGGTTTATAACGTAGGGATAATCTGAGCAAGTTTCAAACCCTGCGGGCTACAGGTTAAAGCCCTTATGGGCTTCGTTACCAGTCCTATCGGTGGCGGTTGTGATAGGGGAATTTTTAGATATTTCGTATATAACACGATCGCACCTCGTTAGCCTGGTTGGAAGTAGTCCACCCCGGATTCACAGTTTGCACTGGCTGCAGCCACAAGGGCACAAGAAAATTCTTCTATCTCATACGGTGTATGGCATTGTGAAATGATATAAGCATCACTTCGCACTTTTGTGATCGCAATCGGTGCAACTTGGTAATCTGGAGAACACAATGCCCATCCATGCTAACGGATTGTGAACAAGCTGCATAAAAGCTACATTATTTTCATCTTCTGTTGACCGTAAGAGAAAATTCTGATCACATTTCTAATGAAATGTGATCAGAATTTTTATTAGCCATGATCATTTTCTTTCTTTTCTGCTCTTATCAACTCTACACATTCAATTTTATCTGTTGACTATCAGAACGAATCCCGCAACAGTCGCGTATTTTTCGAAGTTTTGGTTACAATAGTTAAGATAACACGTTGTCGCATACCATTCATTGCAATTACTTGGGACGACCAACATCTCAAGTTCTTCGGCTTTGAATTTACTGAACACAGATGCTGTCAATTTGAACTAAAGATTATGCGGTATCCAACATAACATGCACAGATGACAAACACTTTACATGATAATGCGTTCTATGACGCTCTCGTTGACCCCCTGAAACAAACCAAACACTCAGACATCATCATACTAGCGGACGATTTTAGTGCTCAACTTGGT
>LOND01000306.1:58940-79164 GCA_014220965.1 Paragonimus kellicotti
AAAATTCAGTTCTGTCGCAACGAACAGCTCCTTCGGAGCATACCTCTTCATAGCATGATTTCATAGCTGCGGTGATTTGTTCCCAGTGTTTGTTAAGATCTTTCACCTGACTCGAAATGGGGAACTTGTTCACCAATGCCTTCTGGTAAGCGTTCTTTACACCCTCATTGCTCGAATGCCAGCCAATTACCTTGCATTTACGAGCGTGTGTCCTCTGGGTAAATGACAAAACAAAACGGGCACGCACAACAGCATGGTCCGAGTCCAGGTGGTTGCTCCAAAAGGCACGACAGTCCTTAACAGATTGGCGCCACCTGTAACTGACTGCTATATGATCCAAACTGTATCCACGGTTGAAAAACCTATGGAGGGTCTCCAAGTAACACAGTGCCTCTTCCTGTGTTGGAATGCGGTGCTCGAACTGTAGAGACCATTGGATGCCCACAGCTGCAGCAGTCTGTCGCCATTGTCAGTGTGTTGTGCCCGCACACCAAACATACCTCCCAGCTGCTTCTCATTCGGGAAAAGACGACCAAGTTGAGCACTAAAATCGTCCGCTAGTATGATGATGTGCGGAGTGTTTGGTTTGTTTCAGAAGTGTCAACCGAAGAGCGTCATAGAACGCATTACTCATGTAAAGTGTTCTGTCATCTGTGGCATGGTCAAGTGGACAACGTGGTCACGAAATATGAAGAACCCTGACTGCTCCACTGAGTAAAGTGGGTAGGTGTCGCCTGCCTGGATGGGGTCCTCGTGATCACTCAAACCGCTGGTTAGAGACGCTATCCGAGATGGCGGTGTGTCGCAGTCAATGGCGTACCTGCATCCATACCATTTCTAGTTCTTTTGCTTAGACTTATTAATTTTCAACCTTCTTAGTAACGTTTTCTTCTAGGATATTCCACGTCACTGTTGAGGTGAGCGGCAGCCCGAGCCACAGTACCTTTTGGTCAGGCTCATGGCTGATATGATGATGATGATGATGATGAGACCAGCGATCCTTAGGAAAGACTGATATCCGTAGAAATTTATATCTGGTCATGGTATGAAAATGTGTGGGGCAACCTTAAGCAGACAAACATTTTCTGCCGTTCGTTCAAATCCACCCTAAGTTGAGATTTTTCGCAAATGCATCGCAGTGGAGGCTATCATAGCAATTTATCAACTTCAACCTGTTTTGAAGCTCACATATATTTCAAACTTATAAACATTAAACCTAATTCAGCTGACCATTTTGTTTAACTGTCTATTTATCGTTTTACTTGCTGTGAAGCGTTACTCATAATCGGCAGAACAGACCGACGCTTGTTTTAACAAGCGAGCAAAAAATTCACTTAAAAGGTTGATATGGTCAATCATACGAAACAATAGTCAAATTAGCAGCCGAACTGCTTTTCTGAAGTAAAACACAAGAAGAAACAAGCACACTGAAGAAACTGTTTACGTAGATTCAAAATTGCCTGGCATAGGTATCCCCCTTGGATGAAACGAATCCCCTTGGACAATATACAGAATATCTAGAGGAATATTACAGTATACCAAAGCGTTCGTGAAAAATCTAACAGGACCGCCAGGACAAGCTAAAAGCTGACCTATACGAGACGCAGGAACCTAGCCTAAGGTTCACTCGGTTAATATGAAAAATGAGCAGATTACAACATAACTGTTTTCTTTACCCCCAGTGAACAGCATGCTGATCCCAACGGGTCTAGTGCGGACCATTGCAAACGCAGTTGTTTACAGGTTTTAGTTGTTGGAATCTACACCCTATCAACGACCGTCAGGTTATTGCTGGGTCGCTCGAGCGATACTCTGCTATGTGAATCAGTAGCAAATATGAGCTAAGAAGTTGCGTCTGCATTCCCTAGACTACTGCGTCTGCCACGGATCAGCGATTAAAATATCTTCCTTCCGTTGATGACGTGTGAATTTCTGAAATGAATGAATGCATCGAGATCCTATAGCTTGTTGAGATGATGACTGATGTTAGCCACTGTCAAACGTTTAATGAAAGTCACGGGTTGCGTTTCGAGCCTGGACATCACGAAGTAAACTGTTAGGGAGTCCGCTTTTTCGTCCAAAACCGCCTCCGTCCTCGAGAAAAACGATTAATCCAATCAGAATGAGCGGAACTGTCCAGAACGGTCGAGAGGTAACCTTGGCTTATTTTTACCTATCCGACCTTTATTCCGCTATGCTCATTGGTGGATTAGTGACCTCAACTATTATCTTCGGTAACTGTCCTTCCATTTTCTGATTCGAGAATGTTTTAGGTCACTATGCACCATATAAATACCTTGTAATTTTCTCATTGTCGCACACGTTTTTGGAGCGGAACAAAGCTGTTTTTTGCACGCGTCTTTTGGTTTGTCTTGGGAGCAAATTACGGGGACAGTCGCGGTATTTTCGGGACCGAGATTTTCCGTGTTAATTATTACCAGAAGGAGAATCCGATTTTTGTCAAGCGCACTGCTATATCGAGGACGAACCAGCGTATCCTTTCGAGGGTTTACAACAAAGACCCAAGTGACGTAAATGTAATATGAACTCAAGGCAATTCCGATGGTAAACAGAAGGAAACAAACTTTGACTGATAGATTTGGCGATACTAATAAGGGTGGTTTACTAACTGGACGGGGTTTGTCAAAATTTAACTTCCGACACCATAATGTGTTCCCCCCCCCCACGACATGGTGTACGTTATCCCGCCACAAATACACTTCAGTTGTCCCAACGGGAGCACACGGACGTCCGGACAGCATGTCATCCGTCCGACTGGTTGTCCGTACGGCGTACTGGTATCTTCAGTCTCCGCCAAACATAAACAAACCCCCGAGGCGTATGAATCACCTTGGTGAACACCAGCTCCCACGGGTACACAAGATGTGCTGGGTCCCTTGAATGGCTGGACTCCAAATTGGTCACTGGACCCTAGAAACAGGAGGCGGGCATCTCAACAGCCCTATCGATCTTGGACTCTCTGGCTGAACAGATCTACCACATCAGATCCACCTTCGTTGGTGAATCCTCGAACTGCTGCGCTGTTTCTGTCGCAACCTCTTGCAGGATGCATTGGGCATCCTGGATGGATGGACTCTATCTGAGTGGCGTATGAACAGAACCACTACTACTGGCCACCATCCCACAGTGAACTGCGAGCTCTCTGCTTCGTCCCGTTGTCTTGTGGCTTAGGTTTCTTATGAACCAAAGACTCCGAGTGGGACACCTCGGGCCAACCTTCTTCTTCGGCCTGAGAAACCGAGAAGTAATCTGGTTTCACAGTTATGGACTCAAACTTATATAAATTAGGAATTTTGTCGTGTCTTTCCTTCAAAACACTGGCCGGGGTGCCGGCGGTCGGCTTTGCTCCTGTGTTAAACTTCATCATATCAACCAATTTTGTCTCGTTTTCCTGTCGTTTGTCAAATAACTCCTTACTTGGTGAACCTTAATGTCATTTTCGCATATATATATATATATATATATATATATATATATATACCAGAGACTTAACCCCGTTTACCACACGCGACGGAAGTCATAGCCAGAATGATGGTATTTCAAACACCAGGTTCCTTTGCCTGATGGACACAAGTCTCTACTCGCCTCCAGAACACCATTTAGGCTTGTCGCCTTTAATGTTCGAACACGTACAAATAGACCAGCAGGCAGCTCTTACATTCGCTTTGGAGACTCTCACGATCGATATCTGTTGTCTTACTAAAACACAGCTTCAGAATTGTAGCTCGGTGCTACATCTCCAATCTCCGTCAGCCACGCTCCGTCGCCACGCGGGTAGAACGTGCGCTTGTCTGGAGACCCTGCGGCTCGAATCACTAACCAAGCCGGTGTTGGAATTGCCCTAAGCGCATACGCAGAGAAGGCGCTGCTTGACTGGATACCCGTCAACAGCCGCCTTTGCGCTGTCAGACTCGAAGGTACGGTTAGAGCATCGAGAGGCGCCCATCACAAACGCTGTCTGTTTGTTGTTGCGGCATATGCCCCCACAGACTGTAGTCCAGACGCAGTCAAGATGATTTTTATCACCAGCTCACTAACTTTCTACACTGCACGAAAATTGTAGTACCGGCTGCAGATTTGAACGCTCACGTAGGTAGACTAAGAGTTGATGAGCGTGACTTAGGTGGCCAGCACTCTTACGGTACTCGTCGAACAAACGGTGAACGTTTGTTGCAGCTCTGTGCTGATGAACGGTAAGTTTCTGGAAAGTACTAATTTTCGACGTTCTAGACGTCACCTGGCGAATTACATAGCTGAGTTAACCGTGGGCACAGATTGACCAAGTTATCGTTACTTATCGGTGGCGTGGCTGTTTCCAAGATTGCAAGTCAATCTGGAGCACCTGCGTGGATTCCGATCATGCACTGTTATGTGCCAAGTTCGCTTTGCGTCTTTGGTGGGAGGCCACTTCGCGTCAACCACAATTGATGTATCTGAACTAGCAACGACATGGGCGGTTTACACTTACCAATGTGCGCTTGCTTGTAGTCTAGGTCCCCATCCGTCGGACGACATTAAAGCACATTGAACACATAGAGCATGCAATGTAATAAGTGCGATACTACCTCGTGTGGTACTGCTACCAGTTCAGCTACCAACCCCTGGGTCTCTTGCAATCACTGGAACATCTCGACGCTCGCCTGGAGCTCCGGAAGCAACTACGAGAGGATCGCAAGGCCTGGTGGACACAACGCGTTATCGAGATGGAACAAGCCGCTGCTACCGGGAACTCTTGGAAGCTTTTCCATCTCATCCGAGTAGCTAGAAGCAGGAAGTCAGGTGTGAACGAGGTAACCTACGAAGTCAGTGGTGAGCCTATTCATAACCTGCAACGACGCTTAGGACGCTTGGCTGAGCACTTTCAGCAACAGTTCAACTGGCCTTCGGGCTCTGCCTATACTCATTGATCTGTTGACGTTTCTCCGCCCTCGGAAACAGAAGTCTCTCTCGAGATCAAGTTTCTGAAACGTCACAAGGCACCCGGCCCAGACGAACTCTCTCCTGCCATTTTTGTAGATGGAGGTCCAGCCTTAGTTAAAGAGCTGACAGCTTTGCCCCGTAAACACTAGACCAGTGACGTTGTTTCAACATTTTCGGACAAAGCTCACGCGCTTTATGTGCAAATCACAGAAGGATTAGTCTGATTCTTATTGCGTCAAAGTTGCTCGCAGCCATTGTACTTCGTAGACTAAGCGAAACGCGTGAACAGCATATCCGTGAGGAGCAAGCTGGGTTTCGTCCTGACCGTGGCTGCATTGATCACATCTTCACACTTCGCCGATGCTTGAACTCCGCCATTCATATAGAAGGCCAACAGTTGTCTTCTTGGACATCAGAGGGGCCTTCGATTCGGTTGACAGAGCTGCACTCTGGGATTGTCTATCGAGGAAGGGTGTCTGAGAATTATGTAAATATCCTGAGCAATTTACTATCAGACCTCACGCAGGGTTAGGACCTATGGCAGCGAATCGGCGACCTTTAACATCTAAAATGGTGTGCGACAAAGCTTGTCAGCCTCTCCTTTCCTATTCAACTTTGCAGTAGACGAGATCCTAGAGTGTGCCCTGATAGACTGCGAATATGGTGGTGTGGATTTGCTCCCAGGAATTCGACTTCGAGACAGGGTGTGCACACGACATCGCCCTGATCGACAAGGGCTCGGAGGGGGGCCAGAACATCTTAGATGAGTTTGGTATGGTATGGTCTTTGCACTTACTAAGTGCAAGGTGCTGTTGCGTTTACCAACTTATGCCATCTGTGGCGTCGGCATGATCAGTCTTTCTGTGAAAAGCCGAGTGTATAGTGTCACCGTAAAGAAAGTTGCATTGTACGGCTTCGAAATCTAGTCGATTCGCACGGGGGATATTCATAGAGTATCTGTTTCTGACCTTCGGTGTCTCCTAGTCATTAACGACGTGTGATGGGAGCACTGTGTCAGCAATGACGAAGTTCGTCGACGTGTCTTCGGAACGGATAAACTCTGTCGACCTTAAGCATATTGATCTCGTCTCACAGGCTTCGTTGGCTTGGCCACATCTTACGAATGCCAACTCACCGCCTGCCACATCGTGCCTTGTTTGCGAGTGGTGGGTTAGGCTGGAAGTGGCAGTCCGGTGGTCAGCGCATAACTTGGGTTCGTAGTATGATGATACTTTGAAGCTTGCTTCAGTAGGGAGCTCCCGAAGAACAATGAAGACGTTTGGTCGAGAACGCTGTTTAACATGACGAAGAACAGAAGTTAATCGCGCTCATGTTGCGAGTTTCTGTGTACACCATCGGAAGTTTTTCTTTTTTATTCCATCACATTCTTGTCCTCTTTCACCTCGAACAATACTTCTTTTTTCGCATATTGTGGCACGTTTACCACTTCTTGTTACTCCTACGTGTTGTCTGAGGTTACTGAGTGGAAATTGATTGTACTTTACGCGACTGCAGTTTTACAGCTGCTAAAATTTCGAGGTATATATTTATAACCTTAGATTAAAAAAAATTAGGAATGCCGATAGAGGAAGGCACGCATTATCAGATATTCAGCAAGGGGACAGTTTGCGTATGGTAAAATATTTAAAACTGAACAATAAATTACGTTCTGGATAGCACGTAAATAATACCCTTCACAGATAACAGAAAATGAGTGGAAACCAAGGTATATCGGAAGTAGTAATATCTACGAATGAATATGTCACAAGGAAGCTGGTAAAAAAGAGGTCCACTGCTTCTAGGTGTGAAAATCAGACGTAGTTTTGACAGCGCCACAACTGAGCGAAAAAGCAATTGCACCGAGCATTTTCGGCATCGCGATGGACCATCCTTACTTGGCACAAACCGGACTTAGTAGGAACCTTGTTCGATCGAGTCAGGAATAATCGTACTGCCGATATTATCTTCGGAATGCATTAACAGTCAACGAGTATCTTCATTAATTCATAGTGTAAAGTGAAACCGAAACCGAGGGGATGCGCATCGTACGTTTTAAACCGCGGTTAATCACTGCCTTTTTCCTTTGCGTTGCAGAGTCGGCAGTTTGCGCAGTCTCCGAAGAAGAGGCCCCAATTGAGGACAAACCAACTGATCTAACCGTGGCGTAATGTTTCTCACTGTTTCTTGCTCTCTCTTTACTCTTGTAGTGATGTTACGGGTTTTCGATAAACGGTTATTTGCGAGCGCTCGTTCTTCCTCTCACCGGGTATACTACAATAATAAATACATTACGATCGTTACGACTGCCAGTTCATGATCCAACCTATCGCAAAGTGATAGTGTGTTCCAGAGGCACCTACAGACCGCGAGTAATTATTTGACTTCTAATAAAATTTAAACAGAGTAGACAAAATTGCCGAAGCAACTTACATGAAGACCAAAATTTTCATTGCATCCTGTTCGCTGGTAATATTGTTGAGAACTTAATGCTGAGGAGGGAATTCTTTTGAACAGTTGCACAAGCACATGTTCACTGCTGTAGTGTTCAGGTATATTGGGAAATAAAATCGTGTGCATCTAGGGCTAATTAGCTGCAACTGTTCCGAAATTGTGGTGCTATCGGCTAGTTCTAACCAATAGATTAAGATCTGATGATGCACAGACTCACTGAGTTATAAAAAATTACTATATTTCGCCTGTTAACTCGTGTTTCTTTAGTCTATTATAGTCTATGAAAATTTGGAAGCGTTTGTAGATACACCAATGAAAGCATAACACAAATGGCGCTGGAAAACATCTGCTTTTGGCTAATCATATGAAATCAGATTAATAGCTCCCATCTCCTAACTCGTGAGCTTGGAACATCTGAGACCACGTGTCTGGGCAGTTCACGTGACAGACCTAGGAAACAAACGGAGTTAAACTAGACGAAACAATTTCATCGTATAACACTGTTTGAAATGAATTAGGAGAGTTTAACCATCAATGGCCTCGAGATGCTAATGATGTTACAGGCAAAACAACCGTATTTATCATATTCATTGTCTGTGTGATAAGTGTAGTCTACTCCACTGAATGTAAATTAGTAACACATGCACAGGAAAAGTTGACAACATTCTGGAATAAAAATAATACGTTACTTCTCTGTGATAAACAACACAAACAATATCGGCGAAGTAAGGTTTGTGGCACTCACAATTGTTATTATATCTAATTCGGTTATTTCACTGCTAAGACGTAAGATATACGGGAAATGTAGAATGTCAATAAATAAATGAGCATACAATGCAAAAAGCAAGGTCGTATTTTTACATCGGTCCATCTGAATGCACACTGATGGTTTGTATTTTCAGATTGGTGTGGTTCAGGTGGAACGCAGTAAACGCTCACGCCTCCGACGATTGAACACACGAAACGAATATAACTAGCTGTCGCATTCCCATAGACTTTCCAGTCGGCCCCTTTCGAAAAAGCACTAGACTCGAGTTTCGCTCTCATTAGAGCTCGTCAGTAGTGCATATCCTTGCCACTGCCGGGACTAGAACTCCGGCCACGCTTTCATGAGGCAACCGTGTTTACCACTGCGCCATTGACCTCACATTAGGCACGACCGAATTATCATATGTGAACGCTCAACCACTTTCGCTTGTGAGTAATGATCAGGTTGCCCGATCGCCTCGACGGGAGACACAGTTACTGTCTGTTAACTCCAATCGATGACCCCTCGACTAGGACTTCTCTCCAAGTTGAAATCACAGAAATCATTGACTTGTTGAGCGGTATTTTGATTACTGATGAGTAGTAGGGGATTTTGGTTTTCATATAGATTGAACATCACCCACAATTGATCGCAGCTGTCGCATTCCCATAGACTTTCCAGTCGGCCCCTTTCGAGTGGTCAACACGGTTGCCTCATGAAAGCGTGGCCGGAGTTCTAGTCCCGGCAGTGGCAAGGATATGCACTACTGACGAGCTCTAATGAGAGCGAAACTCGAGTCTAGTGCTTCTTTTCGAAAGGGCCGACTGGAAAGTCTATGGGTAAAAGTAGAGGCTCAAGGTCAAACAGCGTGATAGTAAAAGGCATTTTGTTAGAGGCTACGCGACAGCATGAAGGTTTTCCAGTTCCACACAAAGATAGATCAATGAGCAAGGAATCGACATCCACTGGGTACATCGGTTTGTATTGATGGCTCACTCCGCGAAACGGATTGCTGAGTACAAAGTGGTTTTCGAACGAGCTTCTGGATAATGAACGCTTCATCGCCTCTACCATCCGGATAAACCGCTTGATGTGATCGTGTCCGGAGTTTGAATCTCGGAAGTGATAAGGATAGCATTAATGCCGAGCTCTAATAAGGACAATGCTAAATGCAATTCTTTTCTAAAGGCGCTGGCTGCGATGTCTATTGGAATACAAAAGCTACGATCAGTTGTATGACATTCAATCAATATCAAACGAAATCCCCCACTACTTAACGGCAAACGCAACATAATGAACGATGACAGACTCGTGTGATGGGTTTCTGTTGCCGAGTCTCTTAACTCACCACTTCACGTTATCTATCAACATTTAAAGGTCCCATGGAATGACGAAGTAACCGGAGATTCCTGTACTTGCCGTCTGTATCCGACACGTGGCACCTCAGTAAAGTAATGACAAACCGTCCATCAAAAAAATGCACCCCATGGGAACATGACTAGAAATTGGTACTGGCATTGCTCACCCATAGTCTTGGAGACGACCAGTTCGATCGCAAGGTTTGACTCGCAAAGGCATGCACCGATAAATGTTTGCTCTAGACTCTGTGCGGTTCGGTGCAGAGTTGAACAACCATGCTATATGACGGGTCCAGTGTTCTAGGCTGGCGTTTCAGTGTTCCACCATAAACACACATTAAGTGGGATTGAAAATTACAAAAGGATTACAGTTGCACTACGGACTGTAAGATGATAAAGGGAAAGTTATCGACTGAAACTTACCACAGCACTCATCCTTCTGCTCGCTGCAGCGACGTCTGTTGCGTACATGGCGACATCAGAAAGACTTTCGCGCTCAAACTAATTGAAAAATTTATTTGCTGGTAAAACTACCATCGGTAGTTCAAAACATATTGAGATATACGCCGAGCATTACTAGAAACCACATTCACGATAACATTGTTTTTCAAAGCTGAGATAACAAAAGTAGACAACTCTCTCCTTGAAGAGGAAATCGAAGATTTAAGAAACATGGTAAGCTGCTGCAGAGACTGACGGCCTCCCACCTGAATAAGCCAAGGTTGGTATAAAAATAACTCACATGGACCAATACCACGAGCTTCCGTAGGTGTAGAATAAAAGACAGTTATCCCAGACATACGCGTATCATCACTGTCGTTTTTAACGTAACGAAAAAGTTAGGAATAATCACCAAAGGATCACCCGAATCGTACGGGATGGGCAACATTCATGGTTGATCGAGGCTTTCACATTCAAATGGATGTTCCAGTCGACCCAAACCGAAAAGCTCTAAGAATAAAAATTGACACCTCAATAATTTGTACGTAAAAAACAGTTGTCCGGCAAGCACAACGAAATCTGCGATTTTCATTTGGTCAAGAAATCCTAACCGTTGGGTCACCGATTGGAGTTAACCAGTTTTATCCCTACTCAAGTCGACCGTGCACTCTGAGCATTCGCACAAGCAAATGTGGCTGAGCGTTTGCACGTAATTCAGTCGGGCGTAAAGTGAGGTCAATGACGCAGTGGTCAACATGGTTGCCCTATGAAATCGTGGCCGGCGTACAACACGCGGCAGTCGCAAAGATATGGGCTGTTGACGGCCCCCAACAAGGATAAAGCTCCAACGAAGTGGTTCACTTCTAAAGGGGCTAGCGGGAAATTCTATTTGAATGCGAAACTCACGAACGAGTGTGAGTTGTGTCCATCTTGTATAAAGAAGCTTACTTCAGTAGGGCGCTCTCAGCTGGGGTCCGAAGTACAACAAAATCTTTCGCCCAGGACGTCGTCTGATATGGCGAAGGGTAAAGTCAATGGCACTCGTTTTGCAAGTTTGTGTGCATCTTTGTAGTTTTTTTCTCTTTTATCCCTCAAAATTTTTACCTTCTGTACCTTAAACCTTACCTTCTTATATTTTGACACGTTTGCCACTCCTCGTGGTCATCAGGTATTAAACATAAAATATGTACTTTATATTAACTATATAAAACCAGTGATTCCGTCATAAGCAAGCACAATGCGATTCGAAGCATGAATGAACATGACTTCCCTTAGGTACACGCGCAATTATGTTCCGATTAAACACCTACATACGATAACGTCATCTGTCTAGCGAAAACCTTTGCTCTTGTTAGAACGTTTCACAGTAGGCCAAACAGATAAGTGCCCGAGGTAATCAAATTAGTCCGGTTCTTCAAGGGCACACTGAAGTTGTCACTGAGGAAAATGCTCTACCGTTCCCAAATAACGAAAGGAAACTCGCGCAGCTACCGAAAGAAACGTCATTAAGAGTTGAACTTGAAGCGGTTAATCCTGACGAGCGGAGTGTTGCTCAAACAGTATAGTTCGATAGAGGCTAGAAAGTGGCTAGCAATTTCATATACGGAAGACCCCAACCTGGCCAGATACCTGACCTCATGGGTCACATGTAAACAGTTTGTCCACTATCTGTGAAAGTGACATTTGCTCCAGGTACATAAGTTTCAGCAAACGCTCCACCGTCCTCCAGTTTCATCAACACATCGGTGACATTAAAATCAACTCGAATGGATCATTGGTAACAGGATAAGGTGACCGTGTATGGCATCGCTCTTTAGCTTTCGTGGTTCTTGCTTTTGGAACTGGATGTGAGCGCAATTGCTCAATGATGGGAATCGTGATGGCATCAGAACCAGTACCAAGTACTACCTGGTAGATGAACCGTTCTTCAACCAAGCAGTTTTTCTTTAGGTTTTCGACGGTAATCACTGCTATTGTTGAAGCTGCGTCCAACAATTGCATGTCCGTGAGAACGTAGTATGTGCTAACCTATCCCCAAAACCAAGTTTTCGTTCTCTCCAGCCACGTGCTGATGAAGTTGTTGAATAACACGGTGGCAAGAAAATAGATGACCACAGTCGGAGGTAAGGCTTTTTAGAATATCGATTTGCATCTTTCACTCAGGCTGCTCCCAAAGGAATGGTCAATGTATTGTCCAGATCCTTCCAAGCTTCGTCTGATACAATTAATATAATGATATTTGAATGAAACCAAGATAAACCCTGCACTGGATTGACTTAGGACTGTACGCATTTTACGGACCACTGATTTAATGAAACCCGTATATTTCTTCCTAAACGTGTACTTAGCTACATTTGAAGCTTCAGTTGTGAAACTGCTATGCTTTGCACACAAGCCAACGTACATCACGCTCTTCCCACAGACTATTCTGATCCTTAATGAGCCAGACGCCTACGGCGTTAGTGGCATCATTGACAACCTCACCCTTTACAAACAGTTTCATAACATGAGGAAAACCGGATGAAGGGAAACAAATGTTGACAACCAGAACTAAAAGTAAGACTGTAACTGTTAATAAAGGTAGACCGATGAAAGGCGAAGAAGGGACTTACACTATCTTCTCAGATGCCGCGAACGATAGAAAATTCAAGTCCTCCCAACACTTCAAAATGGTTAGGAAACCTTACGCTGTTGTTTTCAAAGTTTTCCACCATGTACGAACTTCGCATGCCAACCTGTTTAGATCACCCAATCGAAAACCAATTAAGCCCAAAAAGATTCAGCACCAACGACACGAATAGACAATTGCGGGACTGCAACGTTCAGTTCAGGTTATCCTGAGTACTGCCGTCTGTAGATGGTCTTGCCAGCATTCGGTCCATATGACTCTCGAGAACAACGTGACAAGGGAGTATTTTAAAATTATTCACATTCAAGAATGCAAGTGTACATATATATGTGTACTGATACAGAAGGATCTGCAGAATCAGAAAAGGAATTCGCCCATTGACAGGGATTCGAAAGAATGCATAAACATGAAGACACGCATAAAGAGGTAGATTTCGGTCCCAGCACAAGCGGCGAGGGAGTCTGCCCTACATGTACACATTATATTTTGATTACAATGGAAACCACCAACTATTCAAGTCATACGCGCGTGAACCCACCACCACCACCATCACCGATATAAAGTTAGTCAAGAGCACACCGGCCTAAATAAGAAAGAAAATTGGTCGAAGGGATTATGTTTCATACCGACACGCACACACGTAAATGTCCTTTGGATCAATATGAAGGCAACGTGCGGATTTCCCGGGATAGGCGAAAAAATAGGACACGAGCGCGAAAGATAAAAGAACAATGGAACATAAACGCAATATTGGTGTGCAAACGTTGAAAAAATAAGCAAAACAAAAAGGCCTCGGCGAGAGACAACTGGGTGGGTGGTTCGGCCAAATTCGGATAAAATACAAAAAAAGCCTCTGATCAAAAAATCGGTCAATTTCACAGCATCAGCTAAGAAACAACGGATGTGCACTCCTTCACCCGGAATAATAATAGTAATAATGAGGGTAAAACATTAATGAGTAAAAGAACGAAAAATCAACAACTCATGAAGTTATTTACAAAAGAATTCCCTCCCCACAAACACGCAACTGGATAAGCGGCGCTAACCATAAAAAAAATGAAGTGAGGCCGAAAATAAGGAAGTCAGAAACGAGAGAAAATGGATAAACAAACAACAGTTGTTGCGAAGTTGTACACAAAAATTAGTGAACTGGTCAATGAGTGCAAAATAGTGTGCGCCGTCGTGAGTCATGAAGTAACGCGGATAGAAGGTTTGTGAAAATCAAACAATTGAAATGAAAAGTCAGGTATTTCGAAGTGGAGCAGACGGAGTTAGAGAGAGGAGGCATAAAATGAGCAAAAATAATTAGCACACGAGATCGTAACAGGTACCTATGTAAGCACACAGGTACGTGAGAGAGATACATAGATAAAGAGGTATTTATGTTGTAAGGTAGTATTCAAGTTGTGTCGTTCAGTTAGAACAATCGAGAGGAAATCCTCTCGTTTACACATAACTGTCACAAAGATCAGCATAGAAACACTACAAAACAAATCCAAGCCTGCAACATACACACTCGGAGGCCGGTTCATGTGATGCAGTCTTGCTTACAGAAAACTCCCAGGTTTCTTCTGGTTGTGGTTATGATTTCCTCGTCGAATGGATCGGATGGGACGGGCAAAAGTCTTCCGTACCGAGATCGAACGATCTACCTTGGATGAATACCACTGTGAACCGGTAGAGCCCGTCGTGTTAGTGCTCAACAGCTTACCTGAACCAGTGCTTGCTAGCTTATCTTGCATATCCATGTCTCCACGAACTTCGCCCAAAGCAAGGGTGCGTGCAAAATCTATTTGTGTATAAGCTACACTGTTCGCATCCGGGGGTGAATAGCTGTGAAAACCGGTATCAGCAACGCCCTGGTTGCCCTCACCAGAAGACGTGGCAGAGGAAGTCATGGACCGACTGGTGAAGACATCTCCGAATAATCCACTACTAGCTTGAGTAAGCGGAGGTGTAATAGACAAAGACGCGATGCCACCTAGTCCGCTGCTCGAGCTAGGCGAATCCGTGTGTTCCTGTATGGAACAGCCTATTGGTTCGGAAAACGTGCTTCCGTCATCATGACGCGCAGAGGCCGACGTGCTTAACGGTGCAGTTGAGGCGATCACGTGGACGTAGTTCAGTACCGGTGCCTCTGTCACCGCAGACGATAGACTGTGACTATGACGACGACGTGTCGATTCCGGTTGAGATACAGTGGGAGAACAGGTAAACAAACCCGAAGAGCCGGATTGCGTGAAGGTTTTGCTATCCGAACAGCACACAATCGCATTATTACCCACTGTTTCAGACGTCAGAGTAGCCGCATCGCTGGTACAGTCACTCCCGGTGCTGGCACTGTTTGAGAATCCAACCACACTGCCGGCAGAAGAATTGGCCGAATTGATGCTCTCAAGTGGAGCTTGGCGGATCTGATGGTGATGGTGAACAACACCAATCGTCAGCTCCGTATTAGTATTAACAGAACTGGCAGGGCTAGGCCTCAGATCAACCATGGCGTAATTCCTGCTGGGATCACGAACCTGTGAGAATAGACAGTAGGTTTAAACTTAATTCGGTCAATGGGGGATATGAAACACTAATATGAAAGCTTTACAGCCGGAAAAGAGAACAGAAAACAGCAACGGATAATCGTTCCTAAATGCGGACAGGAGGTATTGTTGTTTGTAAAAGCGACGCGGTGAGGGCAAATAAAGATGGGGCTAATGTTGTGTACGTCAAAGTAGGAACGCCGGGGAATCTTGGCTTTCCATGTGCTATGACCTGAAGATATTAGCGTTTAAATAACACCCAACCACAAGAGGTTCTGCACCACCACTCACAAGCTTTTAGGATTTTCGCTTTTTAACAGAAAACATGAATAGTGGTAGGCTGTGACATTCTCGAAAAAATCCTAACCCCAAAATAATACAAATTAGAAACTGACATGTGGGATGTACCGACTGTAAATAAAAAACACCTTCCAGGTGGAATAGGTGTTTCATAATGGAGAATGCGAGAAATCGAATCCCAAGCTCTGATCCATGTGAGTGCCATGTAGTGAGCAACAGCGTTACTTTATCAGAGCCATCAAAACAAAAATTCCCATAGTCATCGCCGGGATCTCATCAAACTGAACTCTGTGGATTAAGACGCATTAGACCTTTGAAAAAGGAATACACTAGTAAAGGCTCCTCGCTCGTAGCTTGCTGTGACAATTGCGCAGTCATCACACAAAGACGAAATATCAACCAACAAAACCAACAATATCAACATACGACTACATACGTCACATAACATCTTAGTACATGCCACTATGAATACGTACGACAGCCAGATAGTTCAGGTCTAGACAAACGACACATAACGATCGTTTGAAAATGAGAACTCTCGACCAGCAGAACATTATGATCATGGATCGTCTGGCTTCAGAACCACGTTAAGAGCAACATGAGGAAGACTATATTTCACGGGTTATCTTTCAATTTGCTATTTTCTTGGGGAGCTTCAAGAATAAGTCAAGCAATGTTTGGTTCTACTGGGTTGCCGACTGAAGGGTCATTGGTTCACATTGTAAATGTGTCGAGTTAATTGCAAGTTCACAGGACCGAAACCGAAACCTCTGGTATTCTTTACATACTAAAATTGGCAAAGGATCGTGTCTGAAGAGCGTCGTTCACATGTCCCAGCGATCTTTTGGTGAGTACTGTTTCGATGTGGTTCAATGAACAAAAGTTCTAGCGAATAAACCCCAAACTAGGTTCATTAGTCGGTTGTGCACTAGAAATTGAGCTAACCGAGACAATGCGTGAAAACTACACACCGACGGAAGAAGGTACTGCTCACAGATCAATGTACAAACAAGGTGGATTCAATTTGGCAAAACTGCCGTACTTCCTCTTTTATACAGGGACTGAGCCCAATTCAAGCTATACAAACTGTCTTCTGAATGGCTTCGTGGGCTTAATCCCAGCAATTCAAGCTTCAGATAAAAGGATTTCACATCTCGTAAGTGTCACTTCCTAGGAAGAGTGCTAATGTGACTATTGTTTACTTTTAACTAACACCCAAGCAAAAAAGATTAATCATCAAAATCCATGGGGATGCACAGATAAGATCGGATTCTGAACGTTGTTTAAATGGGCAACAATCAAATGGGTTAGTGCACTGCTCTTGACACGAACGAAAAAAAATGCGCTGGGAAATTTAGGGGCTTGAACACTACTAGAAAGCGCTTGAAATCGTTCGCAAATCATGGATACAAACGTTACGATTCCAAGTTGTACGTTAACTAGATGTTTGCCACCCGACAACTTTATGGGTCATATTTGGACGAAAATTGTTGGTTTGTCGAAAACTGGAAATGAGCACAAAGTCGTGGAATCACTAGGAGACATCGGCATTACCTTCCTGCTCAACATCCGATCATTGTTGAAAAAAGGAATATAATGCCTGTGTGTAATTCATCCTGATCTATGGCTCGAAGCCACACCTGTGTGTGACGACGACCTGAATAGATTTGCAGCGTCTGACCACCATCGCCTACTGCAAGCACCCTGTATCAAACGAGATGAGCGCGAGTAACGCGATGACACGTTAAGCGAATAGTCAGTCAGATGATTAGAATACACTGCCTACGATCGATTGATCCTCTTGTCCGCCTAATAGATGGGCGTTCATCGCGCTTGACAGTGGATATAGAAACCAACACGGGTGAAAAAAGTCAAACATCGATGTGATCAAAACACACAAAGAACTCCAGTACTCCGTTAAGTAGAGCCAACTGATGCTATCAGGTTCAACAGACTGTAGTAATCTACGGAAAAAGTGGGAGACGTTTTCCAATATGACAACGTGCACAACTGAAGGGACAAGCACGCATCCGGACGATTGTTAACTTGCTTAACTTTATTTTGGTCAGTATGATACTATAGAGACATGTTCTTCCCAAATTGTCTCTGCCGTTGCTACAGAGAACGGTAGCTGGAGCCACAGGATTCACCTACACCTGTATGCATATCGTCACCACAAAGTGCGCTGAAACGTTCAGAAACACCAACCAAAACAAACGCGTGCTTTACTGCAATTCAGTGAGGTATTCGAATGAGAGTTCACGTGACCGTCAGCGAATGGACGAGTCTTAATGGGCAGATGCGTCAGTATTGCAGATAGTGACGGATAGGATTATAAAACTGGTATGCATCATAAGTAACAAAATGGCGAGGACAAGGTAAACCAGAGACAATATGTGACCCAGACGGTACATGCGATTTGGTAGTGGTTAAAAATGACATGTTCTGGAAATGGGACACGTGAGGAGGGCTCTTAAAACCCTACTAAGGCTAAGTGTTGCACGTAATCACTAAAAGGCAGACGTGATCAGATCACAGTCACTAAGATCATCATGCGAACCGCCAGAGATAGTTCTATAGAATTATCATCAGACTAGTCGGCAAACGGTTGTCTCCATATATGCACACAAGTAGTGCACGTTCTCTGACTAAAGTGTAACGTCAGATAAGTTCGTAATATCAGGCCACAATGCGGCCGCAATTAGCACCCTAATAGCCGACGTTACAATCCATCACTACAATGCAAACTTCTCGAGATACACATTTATAAACAGAAAATTTGCGAACTAGCTGACGTTCGCGGAAGAACGACAGTTAAAGAAGGTAGCCAGCTACCAAATACATACGAACGAGTGAGGAACAGTTTGTAAACTAGCGCTTGGCATGACGAGTTCCCCGAACACAAAAACGTCTGCGCTAGATGTTGACAATAATTAATCAATGAGAGGTACAGCGCTGCTCCTGGTTATCGAAGGACAAGACCAATTATCAATGATAAAAACAAATTTAGCGTCGTTTAAAGTGGGCAGAGTCACGAGGCTCTTGGATATCCCATTGAGAAGATGAGACACTAACTAACGAGAAGACAGTAAATTCGTACGATCCTCCCTTGTGTACGCAGATGTTACTGACATGTGTTCCCAAAAATGGTGATGCAATTGAATGAAAAATGGAACGACAGGTTAGCAGTGACAGTTTGCAGCGCATTTACAGCTAGGGCCGGCTAAAACGAGTGTTGAACAAAGCTGCAGCTTTTATGATAGCACAGCAGACGGCGTGTTTGTTGCCATTTACTACATCAAGTGTAACAACGAGAATCACATTCCCGCATTATGATATACTCATATATGCGTTCAGGTTCGCGAAGATGTGGATCCTAATTTCCAGCCCCCATGTTTCATCATAGCAGCAGTATGGCATTACCAATAATCAGGGTCATCCATTATTTGCTAGTGGTTCTGGAATCGCAAGTATTTTGGACTCAGTACACAACAGTCTTCTTTTCAGTCAATCTTTAACTAAGCCTAAAAACCCTTGTATATTCGAAAAACATGTTCCAGTTATTTTCAATATGGCTTAATTGAAGGCTACGGTCTGCTCAAAGTAGCACATGTAATTTTGATTACTGGTGACGTCACGCTCTTTGTGCTAGGGAGAGGCATCGGTACTGGAACTGAAACGTAACCGATAAACAAAATCACTGACTATCCTGGAATAACGAAAACCTAATCGCCCCCAAGCATACTATAAGTACCCTGCACTCTCTCGTCGAGGGAACGTCGAAGTGACGCATAGAGGCTCTGAGAAAACATAGGAAGAGTAGTCACTATCCATTTCGTCAGCAAGAATTAATAATTTTGCTGTAGCCGACTTTCCGACATGCTCAAAAATATCAACAATACTGTTTCATCTGTTATATGCCGAGATATCTGGATAACCGTGCTTTGGAAATCGAAATGAACGTGCTCAACGAATGTCGGTGAGCGTTTGAATAAGAGCATCATCATAATCATCATCATAGACAACAATATCAGCGGTTTACACCGATGTTCAACTGCCACACAACCACCAAGGGGAAAAACAGCTAACCCAGTACAGGAAAAGAGAATAAAAAAAGGAAAAGGATGAGAACGGAGATAAGTATTGAGAATAAATATCTCTATATTCAAACATTCAACATCAAGGTGCCTACACCTTGCAAACAAACAACAAGCTGTAAGTGGAAAGTAAGGCGTCATCAGCAAGACAGCTTCCTTACGGCTTTCACTGCCCCGCATCATTAAGTGCACTCACTTCACAGACAACTCGGCCAAACAACGACAACATTCACGCCACTGAGCTCGATTAGCCGCCATCTCACCTAACGTCTCAAGCCACCGACTCTGTGAGTCGCGAGGGCCCCAGCCCGGGAGACGAACCCGACCTACAGTGACCAACCCCTTCGTGAACGATTTCATTTGTCTACGCCAGGTCATCATCTGTCCACCTCGCACCTTGCGTCCAGTCGGACGCAGCGTCGGCAAACAGTGCTCGGTGTGGCAAACAACTGGCTGTCGTGCCTAGTACATGACCCAACCACCCAAGTCTATGCTAAAGTGGTGACTGAACAAAAGAATTTGTTCGACAACTAGTGCAAAACACCCTCTTCCTAACCTCCTCGTTGCTCACTCGCTGGTGCCACCGGATACGAGCGATCGAACGCAGACATCGGTGGTCAAATAGCTGAAGACGGTTCACGTCCTTTACCTTGAGTGGCTAGGTTTCGCTGCCGTAAAGTGATACAGCCCTCACGGTCGCCTCTAAGATTGTTGTTATTACGTAG